>ARYC01025601.1:0-177465 GCA_000711775.1 Oxytricha trifallax
GTAATGATTTAAAGTTTAACATTATACTATACGTACATAGGTATTTAATATAATTTTTCTAAATTAATTTTTATTTTAAATACACTTTACTATTTTTTCTAAAAAATTACATTCTTGGGGTTTCATTTGCGAATACTTTCAAGACTATCAATGAATTCTACAAGACTTAAGAGGAATACTCATTAGAAAATGCTTAAGAAAAAAGAAGATTTCTCAATAAAAACTGAATATTAATTCATTCCATTCTGACAGAATTACATTATTTGAGAGTTGGATAATGTTATAACGAATTTAAAGACTAATAGTTGATGTTTGAGATTAAAAGTAGTAACTTCTACTAAATGATGTTAGGGATAGAAATTGTAAATGAAATTCTATAAGATAAATCTAATGCATAATATCAAGTGCGAGGAAAGACAAATGCTAAAACTTTTGTAATTAAATACTCATGATTAAAATTTATTGATTCTTTTTATATATATCCTTTATACAATTGATTATACTCTTTTATATAAATATGGAAATTGATGATTTCATAGCTCGAAATCCATTTATCACACACCCTATATTTATTTGCTACTATTTCTTAGTGTTAAACTATCAGATTTCAAAATTAAAAGAATACATTATGGGTAGGGGCAGGTTGCTTCCTGTTAGCCTATTATTTTAAGATGAATATTTTTATCCTAAATCTTTTAATTCTTTAACATCTTGTATATTGAATTAAACTGATTGTTATCATTTTTATCATATCAATTTTATTTAATTTTTTATAAGTTCAACTGTATTTATTTCCTTAATTTTATTCGAACGACCCTTTGATTTAGTTTTAATTAAAGTAATTATTAATGGGTGTGAACTCATGTGTATTGTTAATATTCTTCTTTATTAGCGTGTTATAAACTTAATATTCAAATGATTTGGTCTTTTTTAATCTTAATCTTTTTATATTTGCGATTGTGTGTCTTAATGAAGCTAACTCTATGACGAATTTTTCATTTTTATTATTGATTCAAACTTTTTTAGAAAGCTTTAAATCAAAGATTCTAATCATTAGTGCTCATTCTTGCTTGCAGAAGCTTGTATATTGAGAAACAACACTTTTACTTCTTGATATTTCTGTTTGCAGGATGACAAGGGAAGATGATTTATGGAGATATTCGCTTATATTTTCTACGTATCTTTCCTTCAAGCTTAATGAATATTAAAACAAGATGTTAATTATGGTTTAATATTTAATAGTTTGGTCTAACTATATTTAAAATTTTAAAATAGAAGATCAAATTAACAATAATGTGATAAAATTATTTTTTTTATTAAGTTATAATTTAAATTCAAAATTTATAAAAAATAATCTAAGATATATAAATTATAATGTCTTGCATTTTATGAAATGCCTAGACGTTGTAATTCAATACTATTTTCTTTTTCTTCTATTATCTTTTCTTGAGTTGAAGAAATTGTTTAGTTTTTTGCATAAGAAACATGCCTTTTTTAAGAAGCTTGAGATGTTGTAAGCTTATGTCTTTTTTACTTTTACAATATTATCTACACATTTCTTTTAAAAATAAGTTATAATTTTCATTGCCTTAAGAGATTCACTACTACTCACTAAAGTAAAAAAAAAAGATTTAAACATATAAATAATGTAGTTAGCCCAAGAAAACAAATTTAACCTATAAGATTATTTTTTCAAAGAGTGTAATTTAAAGGAAATATAATCTCAATGGTTTTTTATTACAGTGAGGATGTCTAAATTTTCATTCAAAATAAAATCCATATTTATTCTCATAAACTATAGATTATACCTTTCGTATCCTATGTAAAAATATAAATGAAAAAATGATGAAGATTGAATAAAAGTTGAATGTAGTAATTGTATATAAGATATAGTTATTTTTTGATCAACTTAAAAGGCCGATATAAGGATGAACTAAAATTAATATAATATATTTACATTGAAAATAATTTTTCACTTTCATAATTATCGTTAATCACAACTTAATAATTTTTTATAGTGCATAAATATCGAATTTAGAATGAAAATTTAATTAGAAATAAACGTATATTTAATTGTATGTCCTCATTTCAAATTATCGATAAAATCTCCTAAGGGATTCGGGGTAAGAAAAGAAAGAGATCTTCAGATTTTCATGATATTCTTACTCTGGAGTCCGGGTTCAAGCGTCGAAAGACTAACTCAGAGAATCTACTCGAATACTTAATGGGATGACAGCATATTGGCATCAAGCATGAGCGACCCCAGCAGAGAATCGTCAAGAAACACGTGAATATGAAGGACTCGAGCGAGTCGCTCTAAAAGCTGGTAGTGTATTTGCGGCACGCATCTCTTACAACTTCTTAGAGGGTATGGCTCAGCCTTAAAGAAATTGCTCTGCGTCTGAGCATTAGAGTGTCAACGATTTCGATGATCCTTAGGCGTTGGAGGTTGAACGGCTTCAATGTTATTCGAAAATGATTCATTTCAGCGCTCAATCGCAGGCCAATATTATCAAAGTGGTAAGTCGCCCAAGTGTGCTCAGCGGACTCTCTTCAGAAAATGGCTGGGCTCTCGCTGATCAGGAGGGCGGAACTTATAAAAGAGAGATACATGCTGCCCTCTTTCACGGCTCCAGCACTTGCGAGGTGCTACAAGGCCAATGGGATCACTTTCGCGAAGCCATCGTACTAGTACAGCGCCAAAGTGAAGGGCCTTGATAAAATCAAGAAAGCTCAGGAAGATAAGGCTCGTGAGATGGGTCGCCTTATTTAGACTGACCAGCACGTTATCTATATCGACGAGACAACCGTCCATCGCTGGCAGACTCCCAATAGAGTGTGGTGTAAGAAGGGAGTGGCCGTAACGATCCCTAGCAGCAGGGGGCGTTCATTTACCATCGTCGGAGCGATAAGCAGCAGACTCGGACTCGTGGCCTACGACGTCTTCACGGGTGGCCTCAATGGAGAGCGGTTCAAGGGTTTCCTAGAGGATATTAAGAAGCGCATCAGTGGAACCGCTTATTGTGTTATGGATAATCTCTCAGCCCACCACAGCAAGATTTCCCGAGAAGCCTTTAGCGCTACGCTTAGGCCCTTTTTCCTTCCACCCTACAGCTGCACAATGAACTCCATAGAGCGCCTATGGGCTCTACTCAAACGCGAATGGAGAAAACGCGTAATTCACTTCAGCGTCGCTCAGCCGTCCGACGATCTTGTAATACAGAATATCAGGGAAATCCTGGATGCCCTCGATCCCTCAACAATCTACAACATCTGCTCTTCAAACCTTGCAGCCCTGATAAGTGCTTTGCAGGGTGACGTCGTGTGATCAGAACTGCATCTTCGAGGGAGTAGCGTAATGCTAAGACTGGTTGGCTTTGCTTGAGCTTTGTTGAACTATTTATCAATTGGTTAAGGAAGCTAAGGGTACTTACGATGAGGGCTTTTTTAAGAGATCCTTTCAGAGTTATCTAGGACGGAAAGCCTACTTTCGATTCTCTCTCTTTAAATGCTTAGCTTCTATTTCTTGGCTGTCATTTTACCTTCTCTTACCAGCGCCAATCATTCAAAACCCAAAAACCCTTTCAGTAGTTTCATTGAGTTTTTGATTGATAAAAGTGAACTATGAGTGCATACTTTATTAGGGTTTTAATAGGGTTTATGTAGGGGTTTAATGTTTAAATATTAATAATTTAAGTGAGTATATGGAAGTTTGGGGTCAGTTTATGACAGTGAGTATATAGATTTATTGTTTAAGTTACGTTATGGATGTGATGAATATAGTGATCAACTCAGACCTATTCTAATTATACATCAATAGCAAGGTTACTTCATAAATCTCCTGCAACTGTGAGGTCTCACTGTCTATTAGCATTGAATTTAAAGAGATTGCATCTTAATTCTAAGCCTAAAAGACCTCGAAAATTTTAGCAGCATCATATTGACTATCTTATTAATGATAAGACCCTTAAATACTGGGCTCATTTCTCTCTAGCCTAGAGGGCTGTGATGTTTCATCGCCAATTTCCTGAGCTTCACATATCTCCTTAATCTATAGCGAACATATATAAAAAGAATGGAATATCTTACAAGACAGTCAATCGCATTAAGAGAGTGATTGACTTTAATGTTCCATTTTATAAGGATAATTTAAATTATATATTCGATTAAATGCAGAGGGCTTTTACTAATAATATTAAGTTCATACACGCTGATGAGGCAGTATTCACGTTAATACCTTCATATCAAAGTCTTGGTATAAAAGATATAGCAACATTGAAGTATATGATTAAAAGGTTAAGGTTTAAACTCATGCAATTCTTGGTTGAATAAGCGAAGATAATGGCCTCGAGACTTATGTTATCCACCCTCGCTCAATAAAGACCGAATAATACATAAAGTTCTTATATTAACTCAGAGATAAGTACGCCGACTAAGAGATTATTCTGTTTGTAGATAACTTATCTGTCCATAAAACTAAAGACACAAGGAAGGAATATGAAAGGCTAAACATAACACCTGTATTTAATGTTCCCTACAGTCCTCAGTTCAATGGTATTGAATTATATTGGGGGTTATTGAAAGGTCATTATAAGAAATTGCTACTCTATCACTTGATGCAGGACTTAAAGATAGATACAGTAGATTTTATTAAGAGTGCTGCTAAGAGAGTCAGCGATGATAAAGCTAAAGTACGTGCAAGAGAAGGGAGATTTTGTGTTTATAAATAAGTTTTAGATTTAAACGAATGAATAAGTTCACATATTAAATTTTCCTGTAAAGGGAATTGGCTTCTCTTTCTTTTCTTCCTCTTAAGGCTTGCTTGGGCCCATGTTTCTTCTCTTAGTGCCAGCTCCTGCATCTATGTTCATCTCTTCTGGCTTTTATAAATCTTTGAAGAGCCTCTTACTCAATTCATGTTTTACTTGAGACTTTCTCTCTCTGTTTAATTTGCTGCGCTCTTTCATCAAGTATATAGCAGTACCAGGTTTTTCTATAAAGTTAGAAGACTAAGCTTACTTGAGATGAAAGGATGCTTTTGAAGTTCCTACAGCCAGGTGTCACTTATTTTAATACCTTTTTTCTCTTTTTCTTCAGGAGAGATGCTGTATCGTTTCTTATGAGCTTCTTAAAATAACTTCATTTAAGTACTCAGGTTTCAGAGTTGCAAGAACACCAAAGAAGAAGTTTCTCTCTGGCAACTTATTAGAGAGCTGTAGCTTTGATGGAAGGTAGAGAGCTACGTCCGGATCACTCATAGCATCGTCATATAGGTTTGTCACTGATATGTCAGGGTAGTTAGGTATCTCTATCATCCTAATTTCATTAGACTTAAAAGCTTTTTTCTCTTCACTCAGTAAGGCTTTTAAGAATGAGATTTTAGTTCCCTCCTGTGTTGGCAAGAACAATCCAACTATGGTTAATAAGTTAGTTATAAGTGAAAACTTACCTTGCTATACCAAGTATCTGTAAAGATCTTCTTTACTTCTGAATTTTCCTATTAAATCTTGAGATTAAATTCTCTTCATTGCATCATTCATAGACTCCATCTTGCTTCGAGTTTCTATAAATGTTAATGAAAATTAAAATTATGGATATCCATTCTAAACTTACTAAAATTTTACTACTAAATAGGGAGATCCACTTGGAGGTCAACCTGAATCAGATAAATAGATAAAGAAGGAGAAACCTTCTCCAAGTTTCAAAGTTTGACTTCCATTTTTATCAAACTTTCTCCATTAAATTGCTCCTAATAATAATTAATTTAATTAGGTGGTGCTCCTAATTTATATAAAACTTAATTAGGAGGTTAAATTAAAGTTCAAAACCGTATTAGGTGGTGCATTAAAAAAATTAAATTTTAAAACTTCCCCTCCTAAATTTACGAGAACAGATTTAGGAGCACCACCAAACTCCCCAAAACACATTTAGGTGCATTTTAATGTATAAAATGGATGAAATAATATATAAATTATCTCAAAATTTAAGAAATATAAAACTAATGTCTCTCACTCTGTTCCCATTAAACCTCTCTAAATCTATGAGGATATGCTCTTACTTGTATATAAAGGTAAAATTAAAACAGCTTATATAATTATTAATAGTATTTATAAAATGAGCGGCAACTTACTAAGAAAAGCGGCATTACTTGGCATTAGCCAGCAAAAACTTTCCTTCATGAATCAAAAGAAAATAGAGACTTGTGATGCATATACCTAGTACGAACCTAAAATTCTCTAACCTTAGGTCTCAGACTTTGAATAACAATTCAGTTGTTAAATAGAAATGCAGAGCTAAGAAATTCAATGCGAAAGTCCAATAAAAATGGTTGAAGAGGAGGAAGAGAAAAAAGAAATTAAAGCATTACATTTACGTGAAGAGTGAGAGAAGAACTTCACTTATAAATCTGCTCTTAAGCGTCATATCTTAGAGTAGCATTCTAACAAGCCAAAGCTCTATCTTAAGCATGATAAGACAGATGAAAAATACTTTTGCCCTTATTGCAATAAACAATATAACCATTCAAGGCATTTAAAAGTTCACCTATAAAACCATCATGGCAAGAAGTTTGAGTCATAGATCCTGAGACTGGTGAGGTCTTCCTTCAAAAAAGAAAGCCAAGAGACCCTTTAGAATCCTTGGAACAAAGAGCTAAGAAAGAAAATAAGCTTATTAAAGCAGTTAGAAACCTCCCAGCTTTTGAGATAGTGAAAATCACTCTGAAGATACAAGCACTAAAGCTTCCAATTTTAAATGTAATTGACCTTAAAGAATGTAAGGAAAGTTATCTTATACTTGAGGACAAGTTTGAGAAAAAGGTCATAACTGATAAGCAGTTCGCATACAAGATTTATCCATTCAACTACTTTAAATGCGATGACAAGTATCAAATGGAATTTGTCAATGAGTACTAAGCTCTTACTAAAGCAAGGGATAGACAGTGCAGATTTATAATTAAGCTCGATGCAATACTGCTTGCTCAAGATCATGTTGCTTTTCGCCTCCCTCTATATTAAATGACTTTAAGAGACTACATTTAAGATTAAAGAGTTCCAAAGTAGCTACCTCTTATTCTTACAAATGTTTGCAAAGGCATAGAAGAGCTGCACACTTTAGGGTATGTTCATAGAGACTTGAAGCCTGAGAATATTATGCTTGACTTTTCACCTCTCACAGTAGTAATAATTGATTTCAATAGATCATAAAGAGTTGAAGCTTCAGGACTTGGCAACGTTTATGGTACTCCTGGATACTTTCCAGAAAGGGAGGACTGGAGAGATGGTGATATTAAGTGGGATGTATGGGCTCTAGCAGCAATTATTGCTGAATGCGATATGCAAAGAAATGATTACTATAGCTGTAAGAGAGAGAAAGATTCAAAGCAGAGAATACAGCAATATCTAGACTAGAATAAGATAAAAGGTAAAATGAAAGATATGGCTGAGCAGATTATCTTAAGACCAAACCACAGAGCAGAGCAAACAATAGACTAAATGATCAACTGGATAGGAGATATCAAATTTAGAAAATTAGCACATGATGCCAAGGTATAGTTTGAGTGAATAGTAAAAATAAAACCCCTCTAATACACACTACTATACATTACATTTAAACATTAAACCCCTACATAAACCCTATTAAAACCCTAATAAAGTATGCACTTATAGTCTACTTTTATCAATCAAAAACTCAATCAAACTACTGAAAGGGTTTTGGGGTTTTGATTCATAGACCCCTTTTTAGTTATCTATGATTATTTAATTTATATAATAGGAGAGATGGTTAAGTATTGTTTTATAATAGTTTAATTTTAAAAAAAATTAGTAATAAATTTAATTTGTTTAAGCGAGAATTAATATTATTATTAAAATTAGGATGATGACTTCTAATTCTTATTATAAAAATGATATGTTAAAATTCAGACTTAAAAACAAGAAATTATAGTTTGTACATTCAATGAAAAATGGGGTTTTAATTTTCTTAAAACTAAAAAGTTAGATAATCGTTATAATTAAAGAAAATCCAAATAATTATCATATAAATTAATAGGCGCTAAGGTACCTGCTAACTTCTCTAGTATGGAGAGATAGATGTCAACTATCGTAGCCAATATTATAATTTTACATATCGTTGCTTAATCTATTTTTTTAATTATTTTAATAATTGTAATATAAAACTATTTAAATTTATTGGATTAAACTTATTTTAATTAAATTATAAAAAGTAGCATATTATGATCGCACAAATTGATTAGTATGAATTAAAATTAAATAAAATTATAGCTTAAACTATTAAATTATGCATTATATAAACTAAATAGTTTTTGGTTTAATTCTTCCCTGCCAAGTGGCTTTTAAGCAGATTATGGAGAACTTCCTCTTAATAAAATTAAATTTGAGAAGCTTGGTTATCTAGAATTTGATTAGAATGAAAAAATTAAATTCTCTGCTCGAGAAATGTAATCTGCTTATGTTGATTCAATGGCGATGCTTATCGTATTCCTGATCTATGGTTCACACTCCAATAAGTCAACTAATTTAGCTAAATTTTAATAATCGCTGTGAATTCCTTGGGGAAACACTATATACCGCCAAGTGGGCTGAAAGAATCTTTTGTAATCGGTGGTAGATTTGAAGAAAAAATGTAGTATGACCTATGAAAAATAGAAAAATTTAAACAACACTATGCATCCAAGAAAACAGTGATACTTCAAGGGGATTACCAAAGAGACATAAAAATTAATAATACTATAGAGAGAATGAAAGAAGGGATCGGCACAAAACTTAATTAGCTAGTAGATCGTAAACTCTTAGACAAGCAAGACTATATGAGAGCTAAAAGACTTCGAGATGTAATAGAACTACTCTGAAATACAGTGCTAAATGCTAAACTATAATTCGAAGACACTTCTTAGTTGCAGCCACTTTAAAGATAGTGGTCGAAGAATCAAGTTCAGAGAATAGTAGAAACTTCTAATCATCAAGTTTACGATAAGATTCAACTGACTACAGAAATTATAATTATATATGTAATTAGTAAAAGATAATTTAATAAGATAAGTTAGTATATATTTATAAGTATTCCTACTAATCAGACTCAGGTGGAATATGTTTACTCACTTAAAATGTAAGTTACAAAAAACATATCTATTAATTATTTTTTTTGCGGTCCTACCTAGTAAGATCCGAGGTGTCAACAGACTGGTGCTTTGCAAGGGGACACTGAGAGGAGACAGTAAAGACTCAAAGATTACGATAGTGATGATGATTTAGATGAGGACGAAGATGAAACATTTTTTTCATAGATATCCATTTTTTATATATTAAGTATTTTAATTAATTTAATTTAACTTCTACAATAATAAATTTTTCAGATTATTTTTCATAAATGAGAGATGCGAAGAATTTCATGCAACTTATACCTGATAAAGACAAAGTGTTTACATAAGAAATCAATAAAATTAGAGCTGAAGGAAATTTTATTGAGAGACCTATAAAACCTAATAAACTTGACAGGGGTTTCAAGAAATAAGTTGGTAACTAATAACTGATAACGATTACAAAACAGAATTATCTGTGGGAAATTAACTAAAATTTATATATTATAATGAAATTTTGAAAAATTTATTTAAATAAAATTTTTATTCTATTTAATTTAAGTTTATGATAAAATTAAAAACCAATTTTAATTTAAAAATATTAACCATGACTAAACTTTAAATTTAAGTTAAGATATTGTATTTTGTTTGAATATTGAAATATGCTAAATTTTCAATAAAATTATGAAATATAGATACTTTTTACAATTTCTAAAAACATATATGAAGAGCCTATCATTTTATGCGATATTATTTCTAATCATTTATATTGAAACAATATTGATGAATTAATGCAACGAAGGAGTATGAACCAGCCACTTCTAATCACTGGTGGTCAAGGTCAAATATCTGGGATGGGAGGTAAAGTGCTCAATGTGGATGATATGGTAATCCCCATACTGAAAGGAGGAAATGGCGGAATCAACATTCCAGAGTATGATCCCAATTAACAAAATTAATATGATGGAGCAAATGATGATGGGGAAGATTAAATGAATGCCAAGCCAGAAGACTTAAGTGAATAAGAAATGAAATTAGCTGAGCCACGAATACCAGTGTTTGGGGTGGAGCAAGTCAAAGCTATCTTTGCTTGTGATTGGCATAAAAAAGAACAAGCAATCAATCAAATTGTAGCTTAAATTCCACAAGGTACTAACTAAATCATAAACATAATTTGCACTATTGTTCGTTTTTGATAACTGTAAAACCTTAAATAAATGTGATATATTATATGCATTTAAAAATAGAGGTACTCCTTGCATTAATTTATTAGAATAGTGCTGCTTTTAATGACTCACTTCTTTTTCTGGGATTTTTTTCCAGTTTTCCAATTCTTCCTGAGTCATTAGATTAAACTCTACTTTATATTTAATGAGGAGCTATATCTCGGCCTCAATCTCTTTCTATGCATCAACATCATCTAATTATTCTTTTAGAGCTTCCTTCTAGGCTCTTCTAATCTCATAAATTTTCTATTGCTCCTAGAATTCTTGTTTCCTGACTACTCGGCGATCTTTAACGTAATTGCATCATATTAAAAATATAATGTAAATTAAACTATTTCTTTATCTCACGACCCCAGATTCTTCAATAAATTCTATATCTTTTTCCTGTTAATTCTTAGGATTGGTTGGGTACTTCATGTTAAAAGAGAGTGCTGTCCTGCTCGTCGCCATAAGCCATATATCGCTTTTTATTTTCATGCTTGAAGTATTAGAATTTAAAGTATGTGATAGCAATAAAATAAAATGTAATTTTTTTAATCTTTTTACTAGCACTTGTAGCGAAGTTGAGAGTAATAGAGGGATTATTAGATTGATCTACAAAGTCTCACATATCAATGCAGTCAGTCTTAGCGATAAAAATTACTCCAGCAAGATAAGGTGAGAAAGCACCACAAGTGTTATGAGAGCCAAATAAAAGTGCAGATCTGAAAATGGGATGCTCAAAATCTATGGAAGTTTTCCATTTACAGAAGTGAAAATCGTGCACTGTTAGAATGAGATCTTCAAAGAAAGGCGATACCTCTAAAGCTAGAACTGGTCTGTAATTTCTATCTGAATCATAATTCAGCTTAACATACTCTGCGAATTTTGTGCCTTCCTCGTTGGCATAACCAGTGGGCTTTACCCTCCAATCTATCATAAGTAGATCTCCTTCATCTGATACTGCCCAGAAAGTTGTTGCTTATTATAGCTAACCATAAGTTATTATATAAAAAAATGAATAAATTAATAATCTTCATTATATATAAAGTATAATCCTTAAATTTATCTAAACAAATTAAATTTTGATGACTTTAACAATAGTCCAAATGTTAAATTCATTTTCCATTTTACTTTAAAAAATAAGGCAAGAGTATTTTTCGTGCTTCACTAAAATTAATCTCAAGTTAATTAAAATGGGAGATTGTATAATTTCAACACTTGAAATTTATAAGTCTGATATCATTTTATTTGATTTATATTTAGGAATACTTTGGATGGAAAAGAACTCTAGAAAGACACATTTCACCAGAACTATCTTGTCTGAATCAGTTGATTTGCTAATATCGCTTCCAGTTGTAATAATTATTATTTCTCTATATTTCCTTTTCTACAGGCCTTTTCTTCTGAAACTGATAAGAAATGCACCTTTCTTCCTTCAGCTGGTGGATTTTTCCTATCAAATTATACTCCATGAGGGATAAATGCAGCATCAGCAACATAATTCTTGTATGAAAGAACAATACTAGGGAGGGAAAGTTATTTTGATTTGACTATAGTCTATTATGTTTTATCTTCCTCTTCATCAGGCATTTTAACTGCTTCTTGTTTTTTACCCTGAGATATTAGCGATTCTTGACAAGATAAGTCCCATATTATTATTATTAGTTATCCATTTATGCAACCTCTCTCTAAGAAGTTGGGATTTTCTGGTTGGAAATCAAGAGTAGAAATTTCTAATGGAGTCTCTAGCACATAATTTAGAGTGATGATATGAGCTTCTGAAAAATTCCTGATAAGTGTATGTGAGTCAAATGATTTACCAGTGATTTCACATCTATCATCAAAGCTCAAGTTCTCTATCATGCTCATAGCTACCAAATGTGGTTTGGTAGAGTGGAACTTTATGCATGACACTCTCTTGTTTTTGCTATAATCATGTAAGAAGAAGATTATAGGTAGCATGTTGACTGTACTTATTTTTGTTAGAAATTAATCACAAATCATAAAGATATAGCTGCTTGTGCTGCTTTTTCATCGCCTAACATTTCGAAATGTCCTAGAAGACATTAATTAATTCATGAGAATTCAATGCTCCTCAATACGTTAAGCAACTCTGTCTATTAATTTATCTAGCTTCTTGCTTATGGCCGGATCCTGCTAGCTCTTTTTTTTGCATTACATTTCTGAGATGAAATTCTTTGGATCGTATTGGATGATAGCGTTTACCATACGATTCTAATAAATTACAATAAATCCATTTTAATTATAAATATATTATTAGTGATTGTAGTAGGTTTGTGATTAGAAAAACTTCATCTGATCAATAGCTTATAATCCAATTTCAAGGACCTTCTTTCTAGTAAAATAGCATGTTTTTGCAACTTTAATTTCTATATTGGACTCTCCTGCATCTCTCTCGATGTAGCTGTATCCCTCATGCTCAAATTCACTTCTCGGTCTTGTGATTCTAATGCGCATTGATGGTCTGCTGTTTTTAACAATGAGATTTTAACCTCCAAATTAGTGCCGTAGGGAGATGCATATGGTAAAGCGAAGAATTCCTTCTTTATTTATTCCTGCTTTTATTGGCCTTCTACGTCATCGCCACTATTGTTTTCTGCATCTGAGCCCTCTCTATCAACATCGTCATCTCTTTTTTGTTAATCATCTACATCGAGCTAATCTTAAGGAGACAAATGACCGTAATTTTAAATTAATCAATTAAATTCAATCCATTTTCCCTTTATAAAATATTCTATACAAATAGATCAGTTTTAATTAATAAAAATGATCCAAGCGATAAGTGTTATGTTAAACAGATAATTTTTTAAGATCAAATGTTCTTATTTAAATTAAAAAATCTACTAAATCATAAATATGTGGGCACATTGAGAAAGAGAGACTTTTCACTTCTTGCTTTGGTGTGATTATGAACACAGACTCCGATAAGATAAGTTTGCTAAGCATAACTCTAAATTATTATCAAAGTCTGCAAGGAAGAGAGTTCTCTGCTTTGACTTTAAACATAAAGGGAGAGTTGAATCGCTATGTTGAAAAGACATGCTTCTGGATGCTTGATAAGATTTGAGATAATTTTAATGTAAGGATGAAAACTGAAGAAGCTATTATTATATAGGACACCCAGCTAGAGGTCTATAAGTAATCATTTAACATATCACCAAAAGTCAAGTTGAGAAGTCATCAGTAAATTCAGTCAAACATATACAAGGCAAGTTGACTTTGCGAAAGAGAACACTGTAGACCAATAAATACAAGCAAAGCTGGAAAGTCTGCTCTGAATATGAAATAAGTCACTTGCAAAACAGTAACGGTAATGATCGTACTTCAGCTTATTCAGTTTTTATAGAGCTTCACTTAATGGTTGGAAGAATGAGTGAATTTATTTATCTTAGACCGTCACAGCTTGATATAATAAACAGAGCATTTGCAAAAACTGATGAAGCAGACGCAGAGAGTGCTTATGAGTTAATTGGAGCGAGCAATGAATTATCAAAATCAAACATTGGAATTAAGAAGTTAATTTACTATTCAAAATAATCTGGTTAAAATGACAATAAGTTTTCCAGAGTTTCAAAATCTTAAAGCAAGAAATCTTAAGATTTGAGATTAACTTAAAATTTACCCAAATGTAATTAATGCTACTGCGACTTATAGAACGAGGATTTCGATTGAGATGAAGTAATGGATTTACACTATTGGAAAGATTACAGATACCTTAATGAATGCTAATATTGTCAATAGGTTATTGAAATTCCAATACTGAATGCACATTGGCTTGAAGAATGCCAAAAGAAGGGTGAATTAAGGCAGGGCTAGTGATGCAAAGAAATCATTAAAGAAAATCAATTCGTACATATTACAATAGAGCTAAAATGTATACCCAATCCGCAAAATTAAGATATGTCCCCATTATGCGGGATTAATATAAGGGCATTAGTTAAGTAAATGGGTGGAAAAGCTACCATTGATGATGCATGAAAGAATCATAACATATTAAAGATTATAAGTTTTGTTTATTTCTTTTATATGTGCAACTAATTTTCATTTATAATTATTATTTAAAAATAAGATATTTAAAAAATGAAATAAGTAAATTAAAATTTAAATGGTATTTAATTAATAATGATAACGATTTGGATATTATTAATTTAATGAGGCGATTGCATTATATTTTATAATTTATATTAGATTATAGTAGATTGAGATAGCAGCTAAAAACAGCTTATCGCGAATTAAAGCTTAAACTTGATAAGATATTTAATAAATTAAAATTTAATTTAAAATATTTTTTATCAATACAAGCGAATGCTAAACTATCCTTGACAGTTTTGACTTTAATTGCAGTCACTCTAACCAAATCTTAAGCTATATGTTGGGTGAGAAATGTCTTGCTTTGGTTCTTTCAGGTGGAGCCAATAAAGTTGCTTACGAAGCTGGAGTCTTGCCTGGACTTGCTTATTTTCTCAACGAGACTGATCTCTAGTAAGATGTATTCACTGGAGTCTCTACTGGAACTCTCAACGGCGATGGTATCTATATATAAAATTTAGCATTATTTTATATTATCTCAGTATGGCTTAAGGAGTAGCCAAGAGAGATGTAAGAATGGCTGGTGGAAACATGTAGTAAGATGACTAGTGATTAGCTCTTCAATGAATGGCCACTTAGCTTCACTTAAGGCATCTTCGTTGAGAGTGGAATCCTCGATACTAGACCAATGCCAAACTTTGTCAAAAGGACCCTCGTCCAAATTGGCTGGAAGTTCCATAAGAACTTACTGTGTCATCTGTTGACGTTGAAACTCGGTAGTACGATCAAAATAAATATAATTTCAATGTAAAATTTTGTTTAGATATTACAGATTCTGTCTGATTCAGATTAGTTCCAATAAAAGAGAAAAACCCTATAGAATTGTAACATCTGCATCAATTACATTCGTTTTCCCTCATAAACACATAGGAAACTGGACATTGATGGATAGTGGTACTGTTTGGAATACTGACATTATCTCAGCCGTGTACAAGTGCATTTAAAGTTTAATCATAATAATTAAGCATGGAAATCGTAGGTGAGGAGCAATCAAAAATTTTAATTGATATTATTATCCTTGGACAAGACAGAATGGACTAGACTGAAAAGACTGGTAACTCAATTAGAAACTATCTCAAATATAGAGACGTCAAGAATTTCAACAAGCAAGCCGCCGATATCATTAAATTTGCTCAAACTTACCCAAACATCACTTACAGATGCTTCTTAATGTCATCTGGTGCATTAAAATAAAATAAATATTAGTGAGTGAACTTGCTTGTGTTGTAAACAAAAATAGCTTTACTATTTCAATAATTCATGATTAACTAGTGGAACTGATGAAATGAATTTCACACCAGAGTCATCCAACCAATGATCTAGATGGGCAAGAATGATGCCAAAGTCGCTATTGAACTTGGTGAAGGCAAGAACTTCTAAAAGTTTATCAAATTTATTCAAATTAACATGAATTTTAAAGTATTAATGAAATGTCTCAGGAAATGGTACAAATCACAAGAGACTAGAGACAAACACCCAAGTCTCAGAGAGTACGTCACCTCTACTAAATTCATCGAATGATTTGATATTGAAATTAACACATTGAAATTATATTTACAAGGAATTACTAGGTAAAACCATTTACTCAAAATAATATCAATAGCAAAACTAATTTAACACAGAATATTCAAATAATATCCACGAAACTTCTACAAATCTCCGATATATACAATTAACCCTTTAATTAACTATTTGATTTAAACATGAGAATAAAGTAAGGGTTGTTACCTTTTTAAAAGCTATATTACCTTATTGGATAAATTATAGTTTCTAAACTTGATGCTATTATCTCTGAGAAATCTCTTAAACTATACTCTAATCTTTGTATATCTTCAATATTTAGAATGCCTTATTGATTCTGTTTTCTTGTTTCTCTACTTCAATTTAAGCTAAAACAACTTTTATCCGCATTTTTCACTACTTTCTCTGATTAAGAGTTGTACTTTGTGAATTTAAATTAACTATGGAAAATTTATCGCTTTAACTCTTATTGTTCCTGATTACTACGCATTTATCTATATGATGAGAACTAAGTTTCATCTTAATTTCTAGGGGTTTATCGTTTTCTCAATTGTTTCATATTTTTAAATAGTCATGTTCTTATTCACTCGAACTATTCTTGCTATCAATGGCTTCACTAAGTGTATTTAAATTTCGTTCTTAGCTTTGAATTGGGAATGAGACTTATTTCCTAGCTTTTTAGCTTAATGTATTCAAACTATTTGTCAGTGATGTTGTGTTTAATTAATTGTTTTTTATTAACATAGGATTCTTCAATATATATATTGAGATAAAATAGTGGTTGCATTTTGAGTCATATTTTAAATTAACAATGATTATTGGGGCAAGAAGTTATTGTAAGCGTACTCTGATTAACCCAAGGTTTTTTTATAGTATAACTGAGATTATTGCAATAAAAAGGTGTTATAGGAATCCTAATTCATTCTTACCTTTATTTTTCTTAACGTTTTTTCTTTTGATTCATATATTCGCTTTTATTACTGACTATATTCATGGATCTATAAATTTTAATTTAAGAATAATTTTTTATCTGAAAATATTAATAATAATAAGAAAGAGCATATCTCTTATTGAAAACGTCAATGATGCTTTAAATCTTATAAGTGCTCTATTTGATGACTATATCTATTATGAAATTTGTTAGTTTACTCTTATAAAAATTCAACTATTTCTATTACTCTTATATGCTATTTGTAGAGTATTTATCGTTTTTGTTGGTATATTTACTATTCTAAGAGTTTTTTTATCGTTTGTGATTTTTAGAGAGTCATATATTAATTTTTTTTTAAGTTTTTAACTTTTCCATAATTTTGATTTTAATATTCTTAGGAGTGCAAGAATTTTACTGAGTTTTTTATTTCTTGCATTTTATGTAATTTATAATCCATTTTCATTTCCAGATATTAACATTGTATTGGGTAGATCTTTACTTTAAATGCGAATTCCAGATTTATTTTGATTATTTTAATTTTTCTGATTTACTTAAGACTTATTCATAAAAAGAATAAGTTGATTCAAGTGAGTTATCTATATTATTTTGACTATCGCTATAGTCTAAAGTCTTAAATTTTTCATTAGATTTTTTTCTTTTGATTGATTTACCAGACTTCATCTTTGTATACACTTTTATCAGCTGGTGGTACTCTACTCTAGGTATCTTTTTAAACAGTACAAGAGTTAATTTACCTTGAAACAAGGTAATTATGTTTCATGTCCTAAGACTTTTAAAGTATAAGTTATTTTTATCTAGGCTAAATAGTCTCCTGTTGAAAATTGATAGTTTGCGATTTTTCTCATGTTCTTAACTTTTTTAGGGCTTTTCATATAATTCGCTTTCATAGGAGTTTTAAAGAGTATAATACATGTTTCTTGGAGGCTCTCTTTAATTTTTTTACCCTCTATTACTTAGAATCAATCTTGAGTTAACTTGATTATTTTGATTATTTGCTGTGAATTCCCTATATGACATGAGCTCTCTTTAAGATACATGATTATCATGGTGAGAATTGTAATTTTTTTTCTATTCGAAATTGCTTTTCACTGCTTTATTGCGATTTTTCTTAGGATTCAAATTTAAAGGAATTTGACATAAGTTCTTTTTTGAAGGTTTTGGCTCTATAATGGAGTTATAGATTTTTTAGAGTTTATAATACCTTCTTTGAATAGTCTGAAAAGATTTATGCTTTGGCTGGAACAAGCATTATCTTTTTAAATATATTACTTTCTGCCATGAATTTATAACTTTAAATATTTGGAATAAATGTATTTAAATTCAAATTTCAACAATTAAGTCTGACTGATGGAATAATTAATAAGTAATATTTAAAATTATACAGTTAATGGAGATATTGTAAAGTCGTGATAAAATGTATTAAGAAGTTAATTTATTATTCTTATAGAATTCCACAAAAGTATTTTTTCGTTTATTGTTTATCAATCTTATCTTTATTTAATACTATGGTATTATCTCACTTGAATTATTTAGTGATGAGGGCATCATAGCTGCCTTATGCTCTTGTTTACAATTTTTTCTTTATAAAGTATCGACTTCTTTTTGATTGACTATTTTCCCTTGCATATCGTAAAGAACCTCAAACTTTGATCCCTTTTATTAGAAAATTTTTTTGAAACCATATATTATTGATATATAGGTTACTGGGCCTTCCTTTGAATATAATTCTGGGTAACTTTACAGCATACTGTAAGAAGATATTAAAATGTTAGTTTACAAATAGACCTACCTTTAATTGAGAAACTTGTTCCAAAATAAGAGTCATCAGTATCCAGATTCTATTGTCTTGGTACGTATAACTCTTAGCATCTTGGGCCAAAAGTCTATAAGAAATAATCACACATTGTTGTAATGTAAATGTGCTGTTATTAACTTACCTTGACTCTACTTGTGGACAGCTCCTCATATAAACCTATGGGTAAGGCTGCCTTTCACATAGAACTCTTTAACAACTACTGAAAGTGCCAAGTAAGCACTTCTCCTTCATCATAGCTAAACTTCTTGGTGAGAGTATAAATCAGGCATGAATTAACCCATATAAGTCTATAGCACATTAATAAATGTCCAAGAACCTACAAGTAAAATGAATAAGCTTAACTGATCCTCCTCTTTTATATAAATTAAAATACTTACACTTGGTCGTTTAGTTCTTCTGAGTCGGGGCTTTCACTGCTAAATATTATTTTCATAGCTTCACTATATAGTTAATTAATAATCTTTTGCCACATTTCTTGTATTAACAAAATGTTAAACTTAATTCCAAATTTTACTTACTTATTCTTTAAACCATAGAGATTTAAGCTATCCTTTATATAATCGACATCTACCTATTGTAAAATAATTAAAATCAAGACTAAATTATTTATAGAATATTACCACTACGAAAATTCATGGCCCTCCAAATCTAAAAACCAGAAAATCCACCCTCCATCACTGCAACTCTTAGAGTCGTAGATTTTTATTTGTAAAACTTTGTTATATAAGAATTAAGGGGGATTAATTTTCATTAATTATTTGAAAACTCAATTAAATATTTAAAGCACATTTATTAAAAGGAATAACCTACCCAGAGTTATATAATTATATTTTAATATTAGAAATTGGAAAATTTAATAGAATTTTAACAGTTAACAGAATTATTAAGTTATATTTAGAAATTATCAATCAATATAAAAGAGAAGTTCTTACTTATAAACACAGTTTACTTCTAGGTTTTCACAATGTTAATAGGAACACATAATATTGAAAGCAATATTTATTTAATTATAATTCTCATCTTTTGTATGTTTTCCTATATTCAATTTAAAAAGCATTTTAAAAATAATATTAATTATAATAAGATTGATAGCTAAAACTAACTCCTTATGGAGGATTTAAAGTCAGATTATGACGACCAGCATTAACCCAATATTAGAGGCTGATTTAATAGTAATATGATAGAGAAAACTTAGGCACTCACAGATCAAACAATATAAAAGATGAAAACGGCAACCATCTTAGAGATCTGTAAGCTATTTCCTTGGAATATGTAAGCTTTCGACACTTTTATTTACATGATAATTCTTATTAGGATGCAAGGAAATAGAGATATATTAGAATCTCAATTATTATCATCATTTTAGGATTCCTGACAGTAGTTACTCTAACTTAGTCATTTTTGTTATTAGAAAATGCCGCGTGTATCGAAGTTAATATGACTGCAAAGCTAAACTATATTTTTACAGAGAATGCAGGAGCAAAGCAAGCATGCTCATATGATCATATGTGAACTGCCTATTGATATTATGGTCTTGTCATAATTCTATAGATTTGCCATTTATGGAACAACTTGGCTATTCCCGTTGGCTCTCCTTATGCTCTATATTATGAGAGTTCTTATGTAGGTATGATTAGATTAGATATTGCTAAGTATTTCATCATGTTCAACCTAAATTATGTAGTAAATCTTTATGATGAGATACCCAGAAGGATACTTGTGAGACTTCCCCGGATTCTACCCAATCTCTGTGCCTTGTGGAAAGACAAACGATTTCTTTTTCTCTGATCATATTGGTATATGCATAATCTGCTTCTGTAAATTCAGAGCTCATACTTGGAAGAAATTAACTTTAATTTTAATTGGAAAATCCAACTTATTTTATCGATGTACCTTGTATAATTAAATTAGCATACTTTAGTATCTTCACCATGTTTATGCAGTTTTCTCTAATTATTTGCTAGCTTGGCCATTACATTATTGACTTAATCTCAGGGATAGTTTTCGCTCACTATTTCTGGCTACTCTCTTAACGCTATTCATATATCGTGGGAGACAAAGTTTTCAAAATTTCCTTCCAAAACCCTTCCCCATGTTCACAAAATTTTGTTCTATTGTTCTACTTGCCAACACCCAATGGAGCTATGGTCTGATCCAAATGCTCTTGAAAACCATCCTATTAAAAAAGAGTAATAAACTTTGTTAAAGAAAATAGCGGCAGCCTCTAGTATTAAATAAACGAGCAATGAGCTCAGATATGTTTAAATGAACTCGATGAAATCTGATGGTCTATCAATCTAAAATTTATCAACATCTAATTTATTCTAAAATCAATTAAACGTAGTAAACTGCTTGTGAGTATGTATGTTAATTGTATATGATTATTCACTTTTATTTTTCTATTAACAAGTTAGAGTTGTATTTCACTAAAGTTGTATGCTCTAAGCACTTTTATCAAAAGATTTACCTCAATATTTTAATAACTTTACTCTCCTTCTTATAAAATTTTGTTTTAAGTATCAAAATGAAATTTTAATTAAATACTTAAGCTTGTAATAAAGTCTAATTAATTAGATTGCAAAGTATAAATAAAAATATACTTTTATGGAGTTATATCTGGATAATATCAAATATAATTCAAGTTTATTAAATAAGATTAATTAAAGCTGCAAACATTTATATATAAATTAATATGTGCCTCAAAAAGAAAGCTTTTACAGTAATTTCTCTGGCTATTACTTCACAAACTTTATGAGCTTATAACTAGTAAAAAGAAACAAAACTAGAGAAAATCAAGGTGATAGATTAACGAAAGTCTAAGCTAGTTTAGCCTTTGACAAACATAAAACTTGAAGATTTATATATGGAAGTGATTAAACAGTCAAATTTAGAAGATAAATGTCTTTCAGGCCAGTTAGAAAAAGAGGTATTTTAGATAATGAGAAAGAATATTTATTCAGAGACCTAAAGTGGAGATAAGGGAGTGGAGGTAGTCACTCCGCTTTACACATTGGTCAGTAATTAGGGTGAATTACAGGGTATTATGATTTATAGAGGCTGGATTAAAGAGGAAAATAAAGATTTTAAAATACATTGGAATAAGAGAGACAACGAGGAATAAACCATTGAAGGAGTCATTTAATACGGACAGAGGAAGACTGAGACTGGAAAGCATGATGATTTAATAAATAAAATTAGAAAAGACTTGGAAGAATTTTTCAAGCTCACTGATTTTCAGAATAAAGAGCAGGCTACTAAGATTATGATAAGAGAGGTTAATTTTGCTTAAAATAGTACAGAGCAAGGTACTTCTATGAAAAGACAAACCCCGCTGATTTATGCTATTGGTATGTCACACCTGAAAGAAACTAAGCTTACAGTTCATTTTTGCTTTATATAACTGGTTTGAATTTGGCATCAAAAGCTTTTATATGGTTCTATTAATAAGTAATATTAAAAACTTAAAACTATAATTCTCAAAATATAAATCAAATTTAAAAGCTCATACTTAATCATATAATAAGCTTCATTATCAATTCTAGATAAAAGCATAATACCAAACATATCTAACAAAATATAGTTTAAATTCAAGCTCTCTCATAAATGTTTTCTTTCTCAAAGTTTCTCTCAATAAATTTCAAAGTCAGCTTGTATAGTCTTTTATTCTGATGAAAAAGCAATTTCTCAACTTTATCGATGCCTCCCATAATTTCAAATCAAAATTACAATTCATTAAACATTTAAAATATATTCAAATTACAGTATTATAATAATAATTTTATTGTCCTAATATTTTATGATTATAACTGATTTATTATTACCTTAGATTTATAAATATTTCTCGCTTTGTGAAAATAGTTTGAAAGCATACTCATTACCTAATTTTAACTCCTTTATTAAAATCTCTTTTCATGCATTAGACCAAAATTTCGAGCAATCAATTTCTCAAGAAAGAGTGCACAGAGGAGTACTCACTATCAAGTAACATAAAATTGATGATGTATTAAGCTTCCTAAGCATTTGGAAGCTCACCAAATAGCATGATATCATATATTATATCTAATGTATGCCTGTCAACCATTTACTAGAGGACATCAATCTTATTCTAATTCAAATTAGAAGTCTTGTTCTAATCCTTACCTCCTCTTTGTAGCATTTTTCAAGAATCTTCGTCTAATATAATCTTGAATAAATGACATCTATAATAAAACATTTGAGAAACTTGCATGCCTGCTCTTTATAGAATTAGCAAAGAAGTCCAATGATATGAGCAGCTAAGTCAATCACATGAAAGCTCTACCATCAATAAGTAAAACCATTTACTGATGAAGCTAATAATGGTCGAAGAGTTGACTAATATTTCCATGAAACTTCCTTACGAAAAAGAGTATTGATAATAAGGCATATTGAAGGATGGCGAGCAGAGTTTCTGAATTTTGACAGTCATTCTACTCTATGCATTATTTTAGAAATTTAAGATCCTATAGGAATAATCAAAACCCCAAAACCCCTGAAGTTGTTTGATTGAGTTTTTGATTGATGAAAGTAGACTATTAACGCATGCTTTATTAGGGTTTTAATAGGGTTTATGTAGGGGTTTAGGGTTATAATGTAATATAAATTAGTGTGTAATGCAAGTGTTTTATTTTTATTATTCACTCAAACAGTACTTTAGCATCATGAGGCAGCTTTCTAAACTTTATCTCTCCTATCCAACTTACAATTTAGTCTATTGTATGGTCAGCTCTGTGATTAGGCTTAATAATTATCTACTCAGCCATGTCTTTCATTCTACCTTTTATCTTATTCTAGTCTAGATATTGCTGTATTCTCTATTTTGAATCTTTCTCTCTTTTGCAGCTATAGTAATCATTTCTTGCCATATCGCATTCACAAATAATTGCTGCTAGAGCCCATATATCCCACTTAATATCACCATCTCTCCAGTCCTCTCTTTCTGGAAAGTATCCAGGAGTACCATACACGTTGCCAAGTCCTGAAGCTTCAACTCTCTATGATCTATTGAAATCTATTATTACTACTCTGAGAGGTGAAAAGTCAAGCATTATATTCTCAGGCTTCAAATCTCTATGAACATATCCAAGAGTGTGCAGCTCCTCAATGCCTTTGCAAACATTTGTAAGAATAAGAGGTAACTACTTTGGTATCCTTTAATCTTAAATGTAGTCTCTTAATGTCATTTAATATAGAGGAAAACGAAAAGCTACATGATCTTGAGCAAGCAGAATAGCATCGAGAATTATTATAAATCTGCACTAACTATCTCTTGACTTCGTAAGTGCTTGGTATTCATATACGAATTCCATTTGATACTTGTCATCAAATTTGAAGTAGTTGAACGGATATATCTTGTATGCGAACTACTTATCTGTTATGACTTTCTTCTCAAATTCATCCTCAAGGATAAGATAACTTTCTTTACACTCTTTAAGGTCAATTATATTCAATATTGGAAGTTTAAGTGCAACAATCTTAAAAGTGATTTTTACTATCTCTGACGCTGGGAAGTTTCTTACTGCTTTAATAAGTTTATTTTCTTTCTTTACTCTTTGTTCCAAAGTTTCTAAAGGCTCCCTTGGCTTTCTTTTTTAAAGGAAGACCTCACCAGTCTCTGGATCTATTACTTCAAACTTCTTGCCATGATGGTTTTATAGATGAACTTTTAGATCCCTTGAATGATTGTATTACTTATTGCAGTAAGGGCAGAAATATTTTCCAACTATCTTATCATGCTTAAGATAGAGCTTGGGCTTGTTAGAATGCTGCTCTAAGATATGACGCTTAAGAGCAGATTGATAAGTGAAGTTCTTCTCACACTCCTCACATAAATGTAATGCTTTTATATCTTTTTTCTCTTCCTCCTCTTCAACCATTTTCATAGGAACTTCGCATTAAATTTCTTAGCTCTGCATTTCTATTTAACAACTGAATTGCTATTCAAAGTCTGATACCTAAAGTTAGAAAATTTCAGGTTCGTACTAGGTAGAGGCATCGCAAGTCTCAATTTTCTTTTGATTCATGAAAGAAAGTTTTTGCTGGCTTATACCAAGCAATGCCGCTTTTCTAAGTAAGTTACCGCTCATTTTATAAATACTATTAATAATTATACAAGCTATTTAAATTCTACCTTTATACAAGAGTAAGAGCATATTCTCAAAGATTTAGAGAGGTTTAATGAGAACAGAGTACGAGACATTAGTTTTATATTTCTTAGATTTAGTGATAATTTATAAACTAATTCATCCATTTTATTCATATAAATGCACCTAAATGTGTTTTGTGAAGTTAGGTGGTGCTCCTAAAGCTGTTCTTGTAAATTTAGGAGGGGAGATTTTAAAATTTAATTTTTTAAATGTACCTCCTAATACGGTTTTGAACTTTAATATAACCACCTAATTAAGTTTTAAATAAATTAGGAGCACCACCTAATTAAATTAATTATTATTAGGAGCAATTTAATGGAGAAAGTTTGATAAAAATGGAAGTCAAACTTTGAAACTTGGAGAAAGTTCTTCCATCTTTCTCTTACTATCTTATTCAGGTTGACCTCCAGTTGGATCTCTCTATTAAGCAGTAAAATTTTAGTAAGTTTAGAATGGATATCCATAATTTAAATTTCATAAACATTTATAGAAAGTGGAAGCAAGATGGAGTCTATGAATGATGCAATGAAGAGAATACAATCTCAAGAATTGATAGGAAATTTTCGAAGTAAGGAGGACCTCTATAGATATTTGGTATAGCAAGGTAAGCTTTTATCAAATACTAATATATTAACCATAGTTGGAAAGTTCTTGCCAACTCAGGAAGGAAAAAAAATATCATTCTTAAAAGCCTTACTAAGTGAAGAGAAAAAAGCTTTTAAGACCAATGAAATAAAGATGATTGAGATACCTAACTACCCTGAAATCTCAGTGACAAATCTCTATGATGATGCGATGAGTGATCCAGATGTTGCTCTGTACCTACCATCAAAATTACAACTCTCAAATAAGTAACCAGAGAGAAACTTCTTCTTTGGAGTTCTTGGAACTCTTAAACCAGAGTACTTAAGTGAAGTAATTTAAGAAGCTCATAAGAAACGCTACAGCATCTCTCCTGAAGAGAAAGAGAAGCAGGGAATCAAAATCAGTGACTCATGGCTGTAGGAACTTTAGAAGCATCCATTCATCTCAAGTAAGCATAGACTTCTAACTTTATAGAAAAACCTGGTACTGCTATATATTTGATGAAAGAGCGCAGCAAATTAAAACAGAGAGAGAAAGTCTCAAGTAAAGCATGAATTGAGTAAGAGACTCTTCAAAGATTTATAAAAGCCAGAAGAGATGAACATAGATGCAAGGGCTGGCACTAAGAGAAGAAACATTGGCCCAAGCAAGCCTTAAAAGAAAGAAAAGAAAGAGAAGCCAAATCCCTTTACGGGCAAATTTAATATGTGAACTTATTCATTCGTTTAAATCTAAAACTTATTTATAAACACAAAATCTCCCTTCTCTTGCGCATACTTTTGCTTTATCATCGCTGACTCTTTTAGCAGCACTCTTAATAAAATCTACTGTATCTATCTTCAGATCGTGTATCAGATGATAGAGCAGAAGTTTCTTGTAGTGGCCTTTTAATAGGCCCCAATATAGTTCAATTCCATTGAATTGAGGGCTATAAGGAACATTAAATACAGTTTTATGTTTAGCCTTTCATATTCTCTCCTTGAGTCTTTAGTTTTATGAACTGATAAGTTATCAACAAACAGGATAATTTCTTATTCAGCATACTTATCTCTTAGCTATTGCAAAAATTTAATTTATTATTCAGTCTTAATAGAGCGAGGGTGGATAACATAAGTCTCAAGCCCACTATCTTCAATGATTCCACCAAGGATTGCATGAGTTTATACCTTAACCTTTGATCATAAACTTCTATGTTGCTGTACCTCTTATACCATGACCTCGATATGAAGGTATTAAACGTGAATACTGCCTCATCAGTATGTATGAACTTTATATTATGCTCTTAAGCCCTCTGCATTTAATCGAATATATAATTTAAATTAGTCTTATAAAATGGAAGATTAAAGTCGATCACTCTCTTAATGCGATTGACTGTCTTGTAAGATATACCATTCTTTTTATAGATATTAGCTATGGATTATGCAGAGATGTGTAGCTCAGGAAATTGGCGATGAAACATCACAGCCCTCTAGGCCAGAGAGAAATGAGCCCAGTATTTTAGAGTCTTATCATTAATAAGATAATCGATATGATGCTACTAGAATTTTAAAGGTCTTTTAGGCTTAGAATTAAGATGCTATCTCTTTAAATTCAATGCTAATAGACAGTGTGACCTAACAGTAGCAGGAGATTTATGGACAGTCTTGCAATAGATGTGTAATTTAGAATAGGTCTGAGTTGATCACTATAATCAATACATCCATAACGCAACTTAAACAATAAATCTATATATTCACTGTCTAAACTGATCCCAAACCTCGCATATTCTCACTTAAATAACTGATATTTAAACCATTAACCCCTACATAAACCCTATTAAAACCCTAATAAAGCATGCGTTAATAGTCTACTTTCATCAATCAAAAACTCAATCAAACAACTTCAGGGGTTTTGGGGTTTTGATTCAATTATACAACTAATATAAGCTATTATGTAAAATATGGCAATTCTTTAAAAATTAAAAGTCAAAACCTATATAACTTTTTAAATTATTTATAGTGTTTCTAACCTCAGATAAACTAATTTTATTTGATAGTTCTAAAATAGAGAAAAAATTTTATAATTTTTAGAAAATTTATTTTTACATAAAATATGATAATTTATATTGCTTTATATATAATCTCCCTAAGTATTTTAGAATCATTTAGTTTTTGAATGATTTGTGAATTAAAATAATTTCAGTTTATATTAAAATAGGAATTTGAAGGAATTTGAACTTTTAATTTATAACTATATATTTATTAATTTCTTTAATTGATTGTTTTAACTTAAAAGTCTTATTTTATAAATTTATTGCTAAAACATAAATAATCAATATTGAAAAATTGATTTCCTTTATTACCAAAAATTAACTATTGATAATTAAGAAATTAATATAAAGTTAAAGCAAATAAAATTTATTCTAATCAAATATTTTATAAAATATTAAATTTAGACAAAAATGAAATCACTTCAGTCTAATTAAGTAAAATTATTAGATTTATTTTTTTCAGTAATAAATATTTCAATCTATTATTTCTATCTAATTATTGCATTTCTTAGATAATTTTTCAGTTAATATATTCACAAGTTAATAATTCTCTAAAAAGAATTTTTTTTAATTTATATTCAAATTTAAAATATAGTATACATCATCTTGGAAATTTGTCATATAAGGTCTATTGATAAATTTTGAGCGAGACTTGTACTTAGTATTTTACTTGATAAATTAACAAACTATTGTATTCAGTTTTTATCAACAATTAGAGAAAGGAAGACTTGACTTATAAAAGTCTCTGAAATTTTAAAATTACAAATTTAACAATGCATTACTAAATTTATATAATACTTAAACATTAGTTCAATTAAAGATTATTTTTCAAATAAAATTTTTATATTTGTTATAGTTTTGTTGAAATTTATTATTAATGATTTTATTGCTGATTACAATATTGCATTAGTTTAATAAATTAAATTGTTAGATTTTATTTTAATGGTTTAGAGTTTGTTAGGTTTTCATATTAACTTATATTAACAATATATAATACTACACGGTGATTAATGCACATATTGATAAATATAAAGAAAACTTAATAAAAATTCAAAAAAAACTATGAAGAAGATTTTTGATAGTCGAGAAATTTAGATGATTTATTAATCAAAGGAATTGTCAAACATAGTTATATGTTGCGCAAAGTAGATTGCGTACAAATTAAAATAGATTAAAACAAATCATTAAATGAATTAGTTTAATTAAAAATCACTATGCTGATGGTTCATAGTCAATTTAGAATAATTGATTTGAAGTTGAAATCTCTAGCGACATTTCTCATGAAGAGGTATATCAACTCGCTTGTAATCATCTCACAAGGTAAAAGCCGTCATCTTCACTAAAGAGAAAGTAAATTGAATTTCTTACTTCGAGACTCTCTTAGTGGAAATAGTAAAACAGTTACTATTGCAAATATATCTCCCTCAAGTTTATCATACGGAGAGACTCTTTCTATTCTATAATTAGTATAAAGAGCTAAGCTAATAAGGAATAAAGCAGTTATTAATGAGGACTTAAGCGGTACGATATAAATTATCAAATCAGAAATAAATAGACTGAAGAAAGAACTTTCTGAGAATGAAAAGATGTACAAAGAAATAGAAGTAAACCCAAATGGCTTTTAATGCTCACTTTGTAAAGCAATTATCGGAAGTGAAATCTTTTATAATGCATTTTTTATTTTAATCTAAGATGATTAAGATGAAATGCTCATTCACAATATCTCAATTTGTGAAGATCTTGATTCATCAGTTGTGAACACTACCTAAAATCCACAACTTAGTTAAATAATGAAGCAGAAATTCAAAAATAAAAGGAGGATATGGTAAAAATGAGAAAAAGAGTTGTTCATCTAGAGGGTCTTTTAACTGCAAATTTAGATAAATGGCAAACTATAGCAAGCAGTGGAGTCATAAAAAAAGTAGTGTGTTAGAGACAAAATGATAATCAAGTTTCGAGAAGAAAGAATAAAAAAGCTTGAACAAAATGCACCCTTCACCAAGGATGATTATGCTAAGCTTATCACTGACTTAAGAAAAGAAATCTAGTCTTGGAAAGAATCAGCTGACCATAAAGCCTAGGCAGCCAAATAAATTTCTGAGAAAGCAGATCTTACTATTAAATTGAACAATTCAGAATTAAACTAGCCACAGATTCTCTATCTGATCAAATGAGACAGATGAAAGAGCTATACGAATCTTTGAATCAACATCTGAAGCCTTACTGTGAAGAGAGTAAAAAAGAAGTAGAAAATGTACTATCAGAAGTTAAACTGAACTATGCTGAAAAGATTAAACATCTTAATGAAAAAATAATTGAAATAAAAGAAAAAGAGTCTGATAGAAAAGAAAAGTATGAGAAGCAAATCTTTGAAATGCAAGAATTAATTAATGCTTAAAAATCTTAGATTAAAAGAATGACCTAGATTAGTAAAAAGAGAGATAAGAGCTTTAAAATTAAACTAAGATCAAATTGAAAAGATAATATTTGAAATTGATCAGATATCAGAAAATAAAAAACAGAGCAAGAAATGGAAATTTAACACTTTAAAATCTAACTTCTTGAATGGGACCAATAGATAACCAGAGACAAAAAATCAAGATTAGAACTTGAGACTTCTCATTAGAATAAGCAGCAGGAGTTCACGAAAGATTTAATTGAGTTAGAGACCAAACTAAATGAGCTTGAAGAGTCAGACAAGAAGCCAGAACTTAAAATAAAGAACGGTCAATAGCATCATGAGTAGCAACTAGAGACTGAGGGAAGACAGCAATCTCAATATTTTAAGGCATTAGAATCTATTTTGGAGTAGAATTTGAGAGATTTAGAAAAGAAAACTATGGAAGAATCTAGTGAAAAGCAAATGCTTTAGGAATAGAGCGAGTAGCTTGGAGATCAAATCACTTGATTATGAAAATGAAACTATTCAATAAAGCTTGATATATAAGGATGAGCAGATCAATGAGATTAAAAGTGAACTCAAAGAAATGGGAAGATCCATTCACTATCTTCAAGAGCAATTACAAGAAGTTAAGTATAAAAGTATAATTAATTTCTTGAAAAATATTATTTAGTTATATTATAATCTAATTCAGAGTAAGATTTTAATAAGAATGAGGAAATATTGTAATAGAAAAATTATTATTAATTTTATGTATATTATATTTATTTAATTAGAAAGAGAGTACTTAAAATTAATATTTAAAATAGCCTTACTTCAGGCATAAATTTAATAAAATATATAAGAGAAATAAACTCATCAAAGTCAATTAGATTCAGCTTAAGCGATAAAGTAGACTTATAAAATGCTATTGAAGAAATTAAACAAGAATTACAGCAGCTTATCCTCTAGAGAGAAGAACTCTAATAACATTGCTTTATTGATTTTAAATTCATTTTGTATGAAATGGTTTAATAATTTATTATAGCATTAAATTCAAGGCTATTCCCTTAAGGTTGATAGCTAATCGTAGCAAATAGTTGCCTTAGAAACTTTAATTTCCTAATAGAACGAAGAAACTGCAGACTTAAGATCAAAACTTCATCACTTCTTTGAATAATCTTCTAAGTTAAGAGAAAAAGTAACCGATCTTTAAGTTCTCATTAATGATAAAATTTTACAATAGAAGAGAACTATTAACTCATTGTAAAACTATAGGAGAACATTAATGCTTTGAAAGAAGAGAAATAACAAGAGGTTTAGCACTTCATAGTTCAAACTGAATAGTAAAAGTCTTCGCTTTCTTAAATTATGGAGGCTAAATTAAATCAAACGATCAGCTAAGAACAAGATAAATAGATGAAAAAATTTAAGAGCTATAGAACAAAATACAACAAAAAGAATCAGAAACAGCAGGACTGTTCAAAGCAAAAGAACAAATCCAGCAAGTAGTTGATATAAAACATTAAGAATTGAAGATTATTACTCAAGAATAGTAATAAATCTAATCACTATAGAGCAGAAGATTGAATAAATTACAGTTAATCTTCTCAAAGAAGTGGAACATCATAGCGAAGAACTGTCTCTAAGAGTGGTTATTATCAAAGATTTAGAGTCTAAAATAAAAGAGCTGCAATAGTAAGCAATATAATAAATTGCTGAAGTAAAGGATGATTTTACTAACTGAACATTCATAAGTTATAGTTTAAGTTCAAGAACAGCACTAATTGTAACTAGAAGAAGTAAAATAATCAACTATTCAATAACTCATATAATAAGTTGAACTAGAAAAATAAGAATTAAAGCAATAACTGCAAGAAATAGCTCATATTTAGAAGGAAGAAATTAAACAAGAAATAATAAGGGGGTCTCAATAATAAGTTCAGGAAATCACAAATCAAGATGAATTGAAGATTGAAGAAATTATTCAAACTAAATAACAAGAAGTTTAGGAAGTTCAAAAACAAATAGCCACTATCATAGTGTAAAAATTGGAGGAAGTTGTTCAAGTTAAAGAAGAAAAATATAGGAAGTATTTCAAGAAAAGTAAAACATTGAAGAATAACTCTTAAAATAGATAAGCCAAATTACATTATAATTAGAGGAGGTACAAGAATAGTACTAAAAATCTCATTAAATACTAAAAACTGAGTTTGAAACTGAGGATATTGATGAAAGATAATTAAATTGAGAAACAATAAGAAATTAATTATTTAGTTATTAAAGAAATGCTTTTAGTAAAAAAAATAAAAAATAAATATAATAGATAATTCCTATATAGTAGAAATTATTATTTAATAGTTTTCATTTTAACCAAATTTAAAAATACCTTTATCTTGTAACTTTAAAATCATCATTAAATTAATTAAAATCTTTTCCTGTACATTATAATATAAATAGGCAACTAAAACTTTACTTTTTCATGATTTTTAATAAAATTACTTATATTAATTTAATGCCAAAGGTTATAATACTAATGATCTTAATAAATTTAATTTCCGAAAAGATTTCTAATTTAGAAATATTAGCAAGTAAATGAGCTTGAATAAAATCAAGCAATCCTTTAGTAAGATATTAAAAAGCTAGAGTATAAAAATGAAGAATTACTAAAATAAAAAGAACTAGAATTATTACTATAAAAGTCTTCATAAGATTAAGATTAACTTCATCATGAGCTTACAGATTTACTCTAAAGTAAAGAAATTGAAATATAGGAGGCTTAATTGCAACTTGGATGAGGCAAAGTAAAGTTTTATGGTAAAAATATCTAGAGATGCTTGATATTAAATTAAAAGATAAGAATACTTAAGTTTAACACTTAGAGGAATAAGTTGAAAACTTTGAATACTTTACCATTTAAATAGCGAGCTATTTAGCTAAAAGGGTAAGATATAAGAATTACCTCACTTGTATTTAAATGAGAATTAAACCATGTCAAAGCAATTAGAAACCTCTCTGCTTTAAAATTATGCTTTGTAAAGATAAATAAGTTCAGTGTAAACTGATTTACATGCAACTCTTTCAGAAAATAAAGCTTTACAAGAGTAATTGATGCAGCAAATAGTTAAAAAGAAATATTGCTTAAGGACTAGAAAACTTAAAACTAAGTTTGAAATACCCACGTTTTGTATTCTGAAACACAAGAGATACTTTAGGAGAAGGAAAATTCGCCCTAAAGTGAAATTATTTCTTTAACTTAATAATTAAATTAGCTAGAATAAGAAAGCTACGAACTTAATAGCTAAGTGACTCATAAAGAACATGCTAAAAATAAATACTAACAAGAAAATGAGGAACTTAAAGAATAATTAGCAATCAATTAAGAAAGTATAGCCAAATATTAAAAATAGCTAGAATCAAAAGAATCAGAGTTGAATGAAGTTGCAGCTAAGTTGAGTAAATTAGTATCTTTATGCCAATAGCTCTCTCAAGATCTTAAGAGAAACTAATTGTTGCTTGATGCCACAATTGATTCTCAAAACTCTGATCACTTATAAAAGTTACAAGATCAAAAGTAAGAGTTCAATCATTAATTTGTGAAATCAAAGCAAGATGTGGAGAAGTACAAACATTATGCCAAAGAGCTCAATCATCAAAACGGTAAACTCAAGCAGTTCAATGAAGAGTAAAATAATATGCTTAAATAATACCGAGATACAATTTCTAGAATGGTTTAGCAAGTAACTGACGTTATGAAAGGATTGGAAAACTAAATCAATGTAAGGAAATGCTTGAAGAATATAAATAATGGTTGAAAGAAGAATCAAAAGAGTGGGGCAAATATTGAGGCACGAACTATCTAAGAATCTGATAATTTGAAGGAGCTGATAAAGTTAAAGGAAAGAAAAAAAGAAGAGTAGCGAAATTGCGATGATAAAAGTAAATAAGCATTAGAAACTGTTTCTAGGAAAAACAAGGACCTAAAGAATCAGTTAACAAAGCGATAATTTGAGATCAGAGACCTTATTAAAAGGCTTAAATATTACAGTGATGAAAAATCAAAATTAGAGATTGAACTAGAAAAGCTTCATAGAAAAAATGATGAACTTTTTGGCCAAAATAATCCAAGTTAAAAGATCTAGCATCAGGTTAGGATTAAGGAAGAAAACAATAAACTAAGATAGTTGAATCCCAAAATCCATTATAATATTCTATTGAAAATAATATAAGCTTACGTTTAAGCAATAAAAATCTAATATTTTTCATTTAATCACAGTATATTTAGACTTATGTGTTATATATTTAATCAACCATCGGCAGTTTTCAAAAATTGCCGACGGTTGCTGCCGATTTATGTATTAAGCTTATAATACAATATTCTGATTGTTAAATAATTTTTTTCAAACTTATAATGAAGCAAATTCAGGATTCAAAAACCATTACGAATATCAATATTCCTTATAGATTTGTATTAATCTGTAAAGAAATATAAATCTAACATAAAAGCATATAAATATAATTATATATCAGTAAAATTATAGATATTCATTGGTTTTTTAGAACTTTAACTCTTCTATATAGACTACAATAGATCTTAAGGAACTTCTGATATCTATCAGGAAATTTGATTCCTTAACTTAAAGTATTATTATTTATTTTTGATGGTAATTAATATATTAAAATTTCTAAAATTTACAATAAATTATCAAATCGTAGCAACCGTCGGCAGTTTTTAAAAAGTGCTATATTATATATATTATAATAATTTTTAAAAACGACATGGTTTTTATATAATTTTAAATTGTAAGAGGAACTGAGAAAGAAAATTGAGATACTTACTAAATTCCAGAAAGGACTTCACCTTAGATCAGAGGACTAATCAATGATTAACCCACATAGTAAATAAGAGTATGAAATGATGATTTAGGGCTTAAAGGAAGACATCAATAAGTATAAGAAAGAGAGTTAAACATACTTAGAAACCATAAATCGCCTTGTAGATCACATTCTCTCATAGCCTGGTCTTTTCAAAGCTATCGGCATTACTTAAGAAACTAGTGAGAAACAGATGCAGTAAAGTGGCCCTGTTAAAGTAAAGAAAACAATAAAAATCATTTCAATGCTGTGAAATTTGATTTAATCAAAAGAAAAGAGAGATCACAGAGCTTGAGAAAGAAATTAAGTAATATGGTTACAAGACGAACATCCTAGAAAAAGAGAAGATTATGTACAAGTTGCAGCTTGGCATAATGTCAAATACTCAACCTCTTCAGTAAGTATAGACCAACAGTGGCAATACTTCTCAACTCTACAAAAGAAGGTCTTCAAGCAATAACGTTCCATACCATCAATAACAAAACTCAGCAATGATATAAAACTAAAATGAATTGATGCATGCATAAAAGCCCTCCAGACTGCACTCTGAAGGTTTTCATAACGATGGTACAAAGATCCAAATATAGTAATAACCTCAATAAATAGACTTACAAGGCATTCAAAACAAAATGAATAGCTCTTATGATAACTAATAAAGCATGGGAAATAGTGGAATTAGTGAACAGTCACCATCGCCAATATATAATGTTAGCCAATAAAAAGAGAAGGAAAACATTTAAGCTAGTAAGTATTTTTTGCCATTTACATCATAAAAAAAATGACTCTTTCAAATCTTTTTAATGAGTAATTCTCATATATTATATTATAGAGCGAGACTTGTTAAATTATCAACATAGAAGTGGGAGGGGGAGAAAAACTGCATATTTGAGTAATGGGTAACAACATATATAGTAAAACTATATGTAAAATGAAGCAAACTATTAGTATTTTTTGTTCTTTAATTCACTTATTATAATTATGAAAAATATCTGCTAATACCCTGTATAATCGTTTAATTATAAGAGGAGGTTGCTTAAATATTTATAAAGTATAAATCTTAATATAAATTGAAAAAATACATTAGATATTCTATGCTTATTCGTAATGATATGATAATTAAATCTGTCGATCGATCTATCTTGTTCTTTTTCCTTCAACCCATTCGCCTCTTCTCTCTTCGCCTTTTACATTTCTGTACATGTCAATATCATCATGCTATTTACCTCTGATTCATTCTTCTTCGTACTCACTCTCTCTCATCTTTTTTAATTTAAAATGCTTTTAAATCTCTCCACTTGAAGAGTCCATGACCATGCCTTTTATCTATTAAAAAATCTCCTTCGTATATCTCTCCATTAGGCCATCTGAGTTAACCAGGTCCATTCATTTTATTGTTTAGCCATTAACCTTTATAAGACTTTTCATCGCTCCACAGGTAGTATCCTTGTCCACTAATCTCATTCATTTAGAAGTTTCCTTCCCATCTTCGAAAGTAAACTTGCCTAAACCATTCTTTTTACTTTCATTATAGTCGACCTCATAAATTTCTCCAATTATTCATTTCTCAATACCGAAGCCATGCTACTTATCGTCTCTCTATTCATTATAATTAGCGCCATTAGCATGCATGTATAGTAAAAAATAATAAGTCAATGCTAATTATAATAGATTTTATGGAAAATAAAGAATTATAACAATTAGATTAGCAATAATAGCAATAGTAAAAATAAAAATGAAAAATGAAAATCTTAAAAATCAGTTTCATCTCCTCCAATACCTAGTTCTGCAGCTTATTTTTCATCCTACTACTTCCTTTTCCTTGTCGTTGCAGCCTATTGCGAAGTCTTGACCTTAGGCCACCTCCACTCTTACCAGGTACAACCTATAAAAAAAAGAATTTTAGAAATGTTTTTTGTAACTTACATTAATTGTGAGTGGCACTGCACATTCTGATCAGACATTTTTATTATTTCTATTATTGCTAATCTAATTTTTATAATTCTCTATTTTCCCAAAAATATATCATTAATGTCATTTATTACAGATGCCTTTTCCATAAGCTTTATCATCTAGCCAATTGCCTTCGTAAATATCTCCATCCGCATAAAAATGTTCCAGAGCCATTTGTCTTATCATTTTCCCAATTTCCTTCGTATTTACTGCCATCTGGCCACTCTTGTGTTCCTGAGCCATCTCTCAAGCCAGATTTCCACTCGTCAGGTGTAAATAGCCCCACTTGCTAGAATAATAGGCCCCTGCCTTACTCTTTAATCGCCATTATTGTAGAAATACATTTGAATTTGGAAAATTAAATTTAAATTTATTTTATTATAAATCAAAATCGTGGCAGTTAAAGTTGTCCAATTTAAACGATCTTGGGCTCATTTGATAGAGAATTCAAAATTAGCTGGACTTTATTATTGACTTTACTATTTTATCGCATCCCCAGACAGAGATAACTTCACTTTAATGTGAAGGGATATTTTAATGAATTTATTGGCGCTTAATTAAAGTCGAGTTATCTCGCTCCAGGGATAAGATAAAATAGTTCCGCCAATAGTAAAGTCCAGCTAATTTTGAACTCTCTATCAAATGAGCCCAAGATCGTTTAAATTGGACAACTTTAACTGCCACGATTTTGATTTATAATAAATTTAAATTTAATTTTCCAAATTCAAATGTATTTCTACAATAATAATATTCAATTTATTCTATTTTATTGATGATCCGATAATGCCGTGACTATAATGGAATTTATTTTTGTTGTCTGGATTACCAAATTGAGTACTGAATGTTCCCTGACTCTGCATATTCATACTTTACTGAATATGATGGTTATTATAGGGATCATTTTTATTGTTTCATTTTCCTATTTACACAATATCATTATAACACACTTTTAAACTAAAAGCCAAACTAATTCATACTAATAAATGCATAGTATGTAATATTGAAATGATCAATTCCTGAAAACTATCGAGATTTTTATTGTGATTAAGTGCCTCTTGAATTTTATCTTTATTAATTTTCTTAACTGCACTCGATGCTGAATTTACGTCTTTGCCTTCACAAGAATTAAATATTCCTGTACAATTATCCCTTTTATGTAACTTATTAAGAACTATTAAACTATATTTAGATTAAAATGTGAAGTCTATGAAAAGTTGGATGTTCTTATTTTTGTTGTATTATACTGTTGTTTGTTTATACTTATATAAAATATTTAATTCAAATTAATTTAATTATTCTATGATATCTCCTTAGAATTTACCTACCCTTTTAATGTGATCAGTTATTCTAGAATTTTCTTATGATTAAATTTTACTCTTATAGATCAGCTAAAAACTTGAAACTCTTAAGGAAAATTTTTAAATCTCTAAAGAAACAGTAAATTCTCAGGAATAAATAAAGAGTGTTATAAAAAATTTACAGACTACATACTCTACCAATTTATATGAAAGCTAGGTATGATTAGGTGGCAACTTGCTCACATTTAAATTTTGAGTGCGCTAGAATTCATATCTCTGGAAAATTAATGAATAAGGTTTGCAGTATTTTGACTTTTTTAATATGCGAAAATTGGCGTATTTTTAACAAAGGAAGAATTTCATTACAAGCTATAATATCCTAAAGTCGTGGAGATAGTATACTATTCAAATGAGGAAATTCCATTCATTTTTGCAATGTCAGAGAGCATAGAACTGTTTACAAAATTTATATAATTTTTAAGGAGAAATATAGCAGTGGATAGGTTGATGTAGATTTGAATAAGAAAAACAAATATTTTAGGATAATAAAAAATTGCAACATAAGGGGTTCTTTGCCCTAAAGAGCAATTTAATCATTAAATATTTCTAAGATGAGTAGAGCTAGAGATTGAAATTTAAGTGTTACTAGATCTTAAAGAGGTTTGCAAGTAAATCATAAAAAAATCGATTTAAGATTGAGTTAGATAGCTGAGACGTAGAGAGTGAGATACAATTGTGGATTATTTGTCTCAAGACTAAACTAAATGCTTGAAATTAGAGATAAGAGAGCCCAAATGAATCAGGCATCTTAATAAAATTTCTTTATTGAATAGCAAGAACTCACAATAACCTAAAATAATGATGTAATAACACTCTATCGATCACTATGATGAGGATCATAATTAGAATTCTTAGACTAAATATTATGAGGGTGATAAGCCAGAGATTATTTCCAACCACAGTATTGACATGATCGGCAATAACACAGAAACCAAATAAGAGATTGAACGGATAATGGTGATGATGAACAAACTTACAGCAAATCAGAAGATGATTCTACAATAGCTCACACTCAAATTATCCACAATAAGACAGAGTAAAGTCTATCAAGCTTGTAAAATGCACAGCAAATGCTTTCAGAAATCTGAATTCAAGAAGTCAGTTTATAATTAGGAATATGAGATACATCTACACTCTGAAGATTAAGAAGAGGGACTTCGATAACTTACATATATTCATCTACAATTGCAAGGATAAGAAGAAGCTCACACTCAGACTCAAAACTTTCAGAGGCAAATAACTGTAAGATCACTTGACTTTAATAATACTTTTAGGTTAATGAAATCTTTCTTTGGATTGTATAAGAACTTGAAATTCTCCTTGAGATAACAGCATGAGCATCACTTAATCAAATAATATGAGCAGCAATAGTTAAGAGTCTTAAATAGTTATGAGTCATAACAGCATCAATAATTCATAAGAGAGGAAGATCAGCAATAGGATAATTAGTACAAAATGAGCAAAGCGAATTTGCCTAGTAAGAAGACCTTCAAGAAAGAAATTGATGTGTCTGCCTCAAAATATAATGACAAATAGTAGCAATATAAACTGAGAGTGTCACATTTGAGATGAATAGACCTCCTCTTAAATAAGATTATAATCTTTACTTAATATATAAGATAAAATAATAAAATTTAAGTTAAATAATCCACTCATCACCTTCGTTGTCTTCATCTTCAGCATCATCGTCTAGTACGTAATTGGGATCATAGTTCATTTCTGCATCTTTTTTTGTCAGCTAGTCTATGAAACCTGATATAACCCTGCATATTTATCATTCGGCTTTCCAATTATTGTAATAAACCTTTGAATTTTAAATTTAATTAAATTTACATGATAAAATAAAAATAAAAATAGTTGAATAATATAAAAGTCAAAATATTTTGAAATATTCAAAGAGAAATTAAATTATATTTATTTTAGATTCTATTGAAAACATTTCATTAAGTATATATATATATATAAATTTACTTTTTAGTTATGAAACATTATCTTAACTATTTATACATTTTATTGAATAACTCTTTTAAATTAGAGTTCAATCTTTTTGCTATTATCATAAGGAGAAACATTAAAATAGTTATGAAGGCAATATTTCAAACAATAGACTTATTGTTAAATTTCACATATCATTGATATTCTTACTATATAAATTCAAGTTTCTAATCAATTGCATTAAAAAATTATGTTTCTCATCTTCTGGGAATGGATAGATAAATGACACTCTAACCAGGCATTCTAAGAAATCGACATATGTTAAAGTGTTATGATCGAATGATCCCTCATTGGCGATTGTCATCATAATGCTCTGTCCATCAAACTTTATCTTCGGTTCTGCTCCCTTGTCTTTATGGTCTTTGCCTTCTAATTGGATACCACTCTCGATTAGGATATGAATGAATTCTTCTTTTTGGAGTTCTAAGAAAGTCTCTAGATATAGCATACCCTTAGTGGTGAAAATTGCAGCAAGCAAAGAGAAATGCTCATAAAATACTCTGCGGTTGTCTTGAGAGTATAATTCACTTAGCATACTATCGTCCATCATTCTTCTCTTTTATTAAATGTTGCCTTCACTGAAGACTTAATCAAGGATGTTTTTATAGCTTTCAGGGTGATAAGAAAGACCATTTTCATCCACTCTGAAGTATGCTATCCGGATAATGCTCTCCAAGAATTGTGCATAATTCAAGTCATTTCTTACATTCAAAGTGTCTTAAATGGGTGGATGGATAATTTCATGCAATCATTCGTAAATTCTCATAAACTCCTATCTTGAAAGAGCAAGGTTCATTACCTTCAAGAAATTAAGGAAACTTTGTAGAGTTCATCTCATTTTCTCTCTTTTTATATATATGAGTATTGAGAGAAGTGTAGGAAGTGAAATTATCAAATAGATCTAAGTGATAGATTGAAAGTATTGAAATAGAAGCAAATATTTGAAATATTTTATACTCCAAAGCGTATAAAATAATGCTTAAAATTGTGGAAATTTTTAAGTTATTCAATAAACTATTTTGCAACCAAAACAACCAGGATCATTTCCTATTAATATGTCTGATCTAGTAATATCTCTTCTCCTCTTTCTAGTCTAAATGACATCAACCTCACTCTCAAACATTGGATTTTTCTTTGGTTTAATAGTTTAAACTTTATGTTTCGACAAATTGTAGTGTATATCAGAAGTTTCCATTTTAAATGTAAAATCGATTCTATCCAAAAATTTTCATTCTAATAAGCTTTAGAGTTTTTCATAGAAGGATCATAAGTCATTACCCCACTGATTTTACTATTTTCAAAGGAAGCAGGCATCCTTAATGGTATTTATTCTCGATTATCCTTGATAAATGTCATCATATATTAGTCTATCATTATGAGATTACATGTTTACTATTTTCTTATTTGTATTCTATTATTATTGAGTATTTTTACTCTTCTATGATTCCTGACTATACTTAGAGTTGTGAAAGTCCAATTTGAATTAATTTTGCTTAACTTGTTTTCTTATACATACTACTGAGACTATTTTAAAACATATTTCTGCATGTCTTTTATTGATTATCATTATGAGGATGACCTCATACTGTTCTATTAGATTTTCTACAGAAGTTCAATTTCACTTTATCTCAGCTTAATCTTCTCTTACTCTTAATCTACTGTATATTTTCCAAAAGATTTTGAAGTAAACTTGACTAGGTTTGTCTTAATATTTAGGGCTCTTACACAGTTTAAGCACTCATTACAATCATGTTTTACTGATGATTAATTGGTTTGCTATTCTAATTAGTTATAAAATTTTGGTTATGATGATCATCAATTCTAACACTGTTAATAGGACGATAAATTGGATATTTATGATAAATAATTGGAAAATAGATGATTGTAAGAATTAATTTAGGATCAATTTAAATACTTTTTAAATATATAAAAAAATGGAAAAATACAAACAGCTTTCCTATTCAACCATTATCCTTCGTATATTCTGCCATCAGTCAAAGAATTCAGGTATTTTCCTCTTCCTTCTGCTCCTTCAAGAAGAGTCAACTCAACTCAGTCAGTGCTCCTCCTTGACTAGTAATGCTATTAAAAATAATGTTAGATATTTAAAATGCAACTTACAAATTTAAATGAATGATGATCATCATCGTCTTCTTCATCTTAACTTTTCACTCATCATTATTAATTATTAATATTAAATTATCAGTTTCCTATTATAAATTATGATTACTTCAATTATTTCTCAGCTGAAAAAGTCAACTGATGATGCAGTCCTGGATTCAAGTCTTAATATTGTAAGAATACATTCAGTTATGTACTTGGAGAATGTCTCCAAACCCTGGCTTCGTTATACTCTTTGGATATCGCATTAAAAATGAAACTTTTGTTGTTATTGCAAGAATGAATTTATCTCATCGCTCAAGGGGAAAAGGGAAACCCCTTTTTTTATTTTTGGGAGATAGCTCAAAATCTAAATTACTCGATTCATGCGAAGAATATTGCCAAAAGTATAGTCCAGTTTAAATTATGGGATCTGACGTAGAAACTATTTAAATTGAATTTTGAGTTACTTTGAATCTTATAACTGCCTCGATTTTAATAAATTAATTAATTTAATATAAATTCATTTTCACAAATCGAATGTATTCCTAAAATATTCAAAATGCTCTGTATTTTAGATAAATGTTTAGTATATAAAATTATCATATTAAACATAGAAGAAAAAATATTTGTTATACTTGGTTCCAATATCAGATTATCTTGATCTGCTCTAAATCTACGTTATAAGAACCAATTAATTTTGATATTACTACTGATAGAAATTGCTGATTGATATTATTTTTGACTGGGATGTATTTTGAGCTCTAATCATGAACTAAATAGGGATTAATGGAATAACTGCTCTATTTTTATTCAAAAAAGCATAATTTTGTTTTTAATTATTAAAGTTTCTAGATGGAGTCTGCTGATTATAATTCTTAGAGTTAGATTGCGTTCTTCTACTGAATCTAAAATCAAAATTAATAGCAATATTGGGTTGAGTATAGTGATTAGCATTTTAAGACTACATTAAGTGTAGATATTAATTTTGTTAATTTGACTGTTATGAGGTTTATGAGCTTAATTTATCTTATAAATGTGACCTTCTTAGTTACTTATAATAATTTAATTTTTGTTCATATTTTTAATACAATCTAGAGCTTCTTTCCATTTCGTTACTTTTCTAATGAGTCAAATAAATAACAACTTATGAATTAGAAATATAAATATGTTTCTAACAAGATAAATTAATTGAAAGAGAAGCATTAAAATCATCATCGCTTCTATGAATACCAAGTTGCATAGCTTTCGAGTAAATATTTAATCAAGCAGAATTCTGCTCTTGCTTAGCAATTATTTGCTACTGTTAATACTTCTCTCTTGCTTTTAGCTCATTCTTGTCTCATTTTCAACTTTTTTGTTCTCTTCCTCTTCTTATGAATTTAACAGTCTCTGTGCTTCAACAGAAACTGGCTCTGACAAAATGAACCATGTCAAATACGCCATTTCTTTGGGTGGAAATTCCTATAATTTCTACTCTTCTTTATCGTTTATCTTGCCTTTTTGCTTAGTGAAAATTGAGCCTTGATATCGCCATAGGGCAAATCGATGTAATATTTGTATATTAGCTGTTCATTTTCATCGTCATCTCCTTCAAGCTAAATAATGCCCTCTTCTTAGTAATCTACAGGATCAAATTCATCAGCCATTTCTGGGTACATATGATATTAGAACTTAACATAGAAATCAATTTGATCCTTTCGAGAAGGTTCATTGAAGAGGCAGTAACTGACTGAATAGGACATAGTTTTTCTATTTTTGCTATAAGCTCTTTCATACCAATCCTTTTTATATTCAGTAAATGATCTGCTTCTGTCTTTTAAGTGAATAATTACTGAGTCACTCACCATCCACCAAATTTGATTACTTGCTAAAATTACTATATAAACAAGGCTTTATTAATATTATAGTTCGTGTTTATTGATTCTGCATCTAAAAAAGAGAAGAGTTGATATTTCAATGATTGTGATAATATAAAATACCTTGGATGAGGAATAGTAGATTGATCGTCTTAAGTCATAAGAGATGGAATGTATATTACAGGTGGGCAATGCTCATAGCCAAATGACATTCATGCAGAGGTTGCTATCCAATGTATAAATTTATTGCCTTTGTCACATTCAATTGAATAACTTCTTGAGAGAAACTCCGAAGCTCACAGTTGAAATTATCTTCATATTTGCTTAAATTTAATTGCTATAATATAATAAGAATATAATCTCTCTAGCTTTATCAAATAAAATTATAATGATGTTTTAACTTTTTTAACAATTTAATGAAAGCAAATCAATTGCTACAAAGGTCTGCTGGCATATTTATTGAATAACAATCAAGCTGTAAACATATTAATACCTAAATTCTTAAGGTAGAAATCAAACTTAGAGATCTCAATCTCCTTCCGAAATAATATAACTATTTTAAAATTATTGTTATTAGGTGTAAATGTTTTTGACAAAAGAAGATGGCAACAATAAACTATATTCTCTATTGGATTATCTTATGAAATAGAAGCGATATAAATCAGTGTTTTCATTATCTAAAATTGTCAAAAGACTCTTCTTTCTAGATTTTTCGACTAAGAGCTTTTACTAAAAACATTCGGCTTCTGATACAGAGTGCAAAACTATATCATTTTTCAAGGTAATTCATTAACTTTGTCAATTACTAGGGTTCAATATTGATTTTGGATAATTAATTGAATGTCATAGTCTAATAAAAATACTTATTTATTTTGATCATCCTCATCAAGATATCATTAGAAAATGGCATTGTGAATTAAAAATAGTAGGCAAATTCATAAATTGATAAGAAAACTTATTCAATATATTTCGATTCTAGTAGTTTGAACCAAAATATACTGAGACTTCTTCGTCATCAAATTAAATATTTATATATATATATAATCTAGGGCATAAATATATTATCGCTATTAAATTTACTTTATTATAAAAGGATTAAAGGATGTAGCGCAGCTTTTAAGATTTTCTAAGCATAGACACTCATTGGATTCATTCTTCACAATCAATCGTAAAAAAATTAAATAAGATGGACATTATGAATTAGAATTTAAAGGATTTATATTCTCAGGAGTATTTCGATCATTTCTTCGATCAGATCAAATAACCGTTAATGGTTGCACAAATAATTCAGCGGTGTTAGCAAATGTGACTTCCCCAAGGATTGTCATAAATTAATAATAATGTGTAATTTTAGATTGAGATGGACCAATATTTTTATCCCCTATTTGACTTGCTCTAATTATAGTTATAATTTTTATTTTTCAAAAGATCTCTGTTAATTTAACAAGCTGAAAATTATCTCACAAATGGAGGAGGCAAGTCTGCAACTAACAAAGTAAAGGATATTTTCAGTAAGGTAAAATTTTTTGAGAATAAATGAATTTTTGATTATTATAGAATGTGATTTAATTAAGTTTTAAATAAGTCTTAAAAAGTATGAGGAAAGTGAATATAAGAGCTTATAAGAGGAAAGTAAAATGCAAATATTTGAGAAAATTATTGTTGAAATACAACAAGATATTCTGACTCGATAAATGAGCGCATGAGCGCTAAATATGTGCGCTCATGCGCTCATAAAATAAATAATCAGCCCATATCAAAGGACTTTTGTCTTAATTCCTGTTCTTAATTGCAGAACCTCCCTTAGCCATAATCCCTTATTTTTAATAAATTATTAATTTTATCTAATGTTTTTAATAAAATAGTTTTAATTTACGCAATTTATTAAATTTAAAAGTTAGTTCAAAACGTAATTCTCTATAGAGAAATTTAATTAGGTTTTTTATATTTAAGTTTTTATTAAAAATTAAAACTATTTTATTAAAAACATTAGATAAAATTAATAATTTATTAAAAATAAGGGATTATGGCTAAGGGAGGTTCTGCAATTAAGAACAGGAATTAAGACAAAAGTCCTTTGATATGGGCTGATTATTTATTTTATGAGCGCATGAGCGCACATATTTAGCGCTCATGCGCTCATTTATCGACTCAGAATATCTTGTAGTATTTCAACAATAATTTTCTCAAATATTTGCATTTTACTTTCCTCTTATAAGCTCTTATATTCACTTTCCTCATACTTTTTAAGACTTATTTAAAACTTAATTAAATCACATTCTATAATAATCAAAAATTCATTTATTCTCAAAAAATTTTACCTTACCAGACAAAGACTACGACTCTTCTGAAGAATTTGACCCAATCGAAACCTTAGAAGACGATGAGATTCAAAGCATAAAAGAAATAAATCTACAAATGGAAATAATGCTTGAAAATGAAAATAACGAAACTCAAAAGTAAGATTAGACAGATAATTATGTGAAGTCAATCCAAAGAAACCTGCAGTGGATTAGTTCTTAAGCAACAGAATCATATCCCATCAATTCGGCAAGGACTGAAGAAGTTTTAGAGATTGACAAGATAGTATCAGATAATGATAATACTACATTTATATCATCTGATATGCAAACAAACTTCGAATTTTCAAAACTAGGAGTCTTTCGAAACAACTTCCTTATGAATCCTTATTAAGCCAGATACTCTTTCAAAAACAAAAACTATTTTAGTTATGCTCCTTAATAAATTGAGGATGAATTTACAGTTAATAAGAAGAGGCTTATTTAGTCTAGGAAAATTAATAGTATAATAATAATAATATATAAGTTGGCAGATCTAACTATCATTGGGGTTTTAAAAATAATATAAGACAGAGATATGTCGAAACTGGGAGCTTTATGGTTAATGCGAATTTAGTAAAGCTTAAGTTTAACAACATATTATGTTTACCTATTTAATAGTGTTCCTTTGCTCATGGAGAACATGAAATATAATGAAAGTAGCATATTCATAAGAATTACAAAACTAAACTTAGCAAGTAATTTCATGAACATCTTTACAGTCCTTACGGAATGAGATGCTAGTCCTTACATTCTTAACCTAATCTGAATCTAAAAAGGACGCCGAGTATAGTAAGAAGTTAGAGCAAAACGTGCAATTAGTTTAGGGAAAATTGAAACTGGATGCTAATCTGATAAAATATGAGACTTTTTTAGCCTATCCAAAATCAAAGAAGAACAAGGATCCATTAGAAGGCATATTTGGAAAGGGGAAAAGATTGCTAGTCTTCGCTGTAATAACTTTCACCAACAAAGATTAAAGCGAAAAGCAGATTAAGAGTAAGAACAAAACTAATACTAAAAATGTTCACAAATTTAACAAATAGCACTCCCAAAACTTGACAGATTTCAAGGAGCTTGAAATTTTAATAGATTGTTCTAATTCTCCTCCTCCATAACTTTCAGGCAGAAAGCCTAATAATAAGAAAATAATTATATCAAGTTAAGATGTGAGATTTCAAGAATGAGAGGCGTGCAGCTCGCTTGAGGCTTTTCATCATGTAAATATGGTTATACTTTCACATTATAATTATATTAAAGTATACGCATACTATATAAACATACAACCAGTACTTTAGTGAGATGGTTTCTATGTCTCTTAATGAGGCATGAATGAAAATTAGCCAACTTAACTTTTATTTAAACTTTATGATAACTTTAAATTTAATTTTTTTTATTGATCATAATGATAGACTTTATTTAAGAGAAGCATTATGAGTAATCAAATAATACTAATATAGTTAACTTTCATATAATGATGATCTAAGTTGTCCAGATGGCGAATTTATTATCGTATTTAAAATTGCGTAAAATTGAAATTTCAGTATTATAAAGAAATAAGACTCTTAGAAATTTGAATTAATTTATAATAAATATTATATCAAAAATTGATTTACTTATTTCATGAAATTTCATAAAATTTTAATTTAAATATATTTATAATTAAGATTTTCTGTCCCGATGACCTTTATTAGAAAATAACTAATGATTAAATGATATATTTTTAGAGTGTTGTTAAGTTTAAAAGTCTTTTCATAATTATCTGAATTTTTTTCAAACATTTTTAATTTTCTGGGATTATTTATTGAGAGAGAAGTGAGACTCTTCATATCCTCCTCTGCTTCTTACTAATCTCGCAGTTCTTGATCAAAAATAAATTAAATTTCTTCATCTGATATTCTTCCTGGTACTTTGTGAGCCTGTATAATATATATATATATTACAGAAATTGATATGTTTTATAAATTTTAATTGTAATTGTGAATTATATCCTAAATTAAAATTACTTTTTATTTAAGCTTCTATAAAATGGGAATGTGATAATCTTTTTGATTTAGTAATACTTTTTTGGCTTTTAATTCTAACTATATCATAAGGTTTACTTAACAAATATAATTTGCTAATTATAATGTTTTGGAATTGGCTTGAATTAAAATGGCCTTTAGAAATATGTATAGAAGTTCTGGCAGATTTGCTCTCCAATTTGAGCTGTGACTTTTTGCAGTTAATTAATTATAAAATAATTTAAATAAAAATGGGATATATAAATCTTCCACATAAACTTATGCAATTATCTTTCTATTAAGGATTTTAAATCCATATCATTCTAGTTACTAATCCAATTAAGTATATAATGATATTTATTCTAAAAACATCTAACATTAATTTATAAAATGATTTTATTTTAATTTATTGAATATGATTTTTTATCTAAAACTATTTAAGCTTCTTTCTATGCTTTTATTATGAAGCTTTGTTGTAGCCTTGGAAATATATGTTTTTTGGGAAACATTTTCGTACCTATTAATACCAATTCTTCCTGTTAAGGAATCTGATACTGTAGTTTATTTGGATAGGCCATTATTTATCAATTAAAATATTATCATAAATTATTAAAATTTAGACAGTTGGATGCAAATAAAACTTTAAATTTTAAGAATCATGTTATAAATTTTATAAAATAAAAAAATACTACAAATTGAATTCAAATAAATTCAATTATTTTTAGAGAGAAAATTAAAATTCATGATATTAAATTTGATGGAAATTCTACTCTCTCCATATCGGACTCCATCATTTCATAAATATATAATATATGAATATTTTCTGATATTATGCTACTTAATTAAGATTTACAAATCCTGCCCTACATGTCACGATTCTATAAAATAAAATATAGATAAGTCATCATAAAGAATTGAAGAATATTCTTTCGACTAATCCTATAAATATTAAGAAAAAATTGTATGAAAGTCAAAACTATTTTACTTTCTAGAATTGAATAACAAATTCCCATTTTTTCAAGTTAAATAAGCATTTGAAAAAATTATTATCATTTTAATAGCTCTGTATAGGAAAAGTAGTGTTAACTTGTAATTTTTGACTTTGCCATCAATTCTCTCTCTAAATAATTAACCCTCGCAAAGTATCATAGGTTAAATCTTTCAGAAATTCCCTAAGCAAGGTACCCAAAGGAAGCATAAATCGATAAAGGAAATCTGATTATTTAAAACAATAGAATAATCCCAAAAAAATTAACAATCCTTCATTAAATTTCTTTGAGAAAATTGTTTTAGCAATTATGATAAGAATTATCTGAATATGTGAAATTTTAAATGTGCTCAATCATATTTTGAATTTTGCTCACTCTCACTGACAAGAGAAAGAAAAAGTAATCAAAATTTAAGGAAAGCTTATTAAATCAAAGATTTATATAGATACTCTTGTAATTTTACTATGAAGATTCTGTAAATTGCAATTATTATAGTAAGAATGAATTTAAATTGACTAAGACTCCCTCAAAAAATCATCGATAATTGTTTAAATGATTATGTTAAAATTTTTTAACTTAAAAAATTACACTTCACTTGATTTAGTCTTAATTACATAAACTTATGATCTTGTTAACTTTGGAAAGAAAAACTTAATAAGAGCCACGATAATTTATCTATTTTATAATTCTAGCATTACAATGAATCAATAAATATCAATAAATTCTTTTTGATCATTTAAAAAAAAGCTGAATTATGTTAAGACTTATGAAATAAAATGACGCCATCTACATTCAAGAGTATGGTTTTCTTAGTATTTCATATTCTAAAAAAAATCAAACTGCTATAACTACTTAAAAAATTGATCATTAACTGTTTCAGATTTGCCTAATAAAGATTGATATTTATTGTAGAGTTTTAATTCTTTGCAACTTTATTTTTTTCATTAAATTATTTGTAGTAAAAAAAAATAGATCTGTAAGCATGACAAAAATCAACACTAGACATCTTATGTCTCTTGAGATAAATCAGTTTCTACTCCCTAAGATAACTTGAAATATTCTCAATTTGATATTAGTTCCATATTGTCAAGTTGAATCAAGTAGCTCTGGGCTTAAATATGACTATCTAATATGTTTCATGTTTTCAATTCACCCCAATGTCTTATAAACGTTATAAGAACTATCCGGACCCTTTCTAGAAAGCGTCTTATAAGATTAGGAATGGTGTTTTTTATTTTTTAAGATAAAGCTTATAAATTATTGAAAGTTAATCTTAAGGATACTTGAGAGTATCAAACTTTTTTTTGTTCTAATAGTTGCTCAATTTTTCAATTTGCATCATGGCTTATCAATGAGCTTGAGGAACCGGTGATTTCATAAAATTATTGAAATTTATCTTATATTTATCTATAAACTGAAATTTTTCTGAGCTTGCCTTAATGTAATGATTGGCATTAGGATAAGATTGTTGTGAAATTCTAGAAGTATAATTTTTAATATTCTTGATTTTAGCAGATCTTATTTTTCAATAATTTTATAAAGCTAAATGCTGTAATTTAATACACTTTTTTGTTCCCAAAATCTTTTTCCATTTTATATTTTAGTTTATTAATTTATCTTAATCTCTTCTTAATTTATAAAATATTCATTTTTTGTCTATAATAATAAAACCCTCAAATTCCAGTAAAATAAAACTTTTTCAATATGCTAAAGCCCGCTAACTTCTTTTAAAATTTCATTAAAATAATTAATATGCATCCAATAAAATTACCAAAATATTTTCTACACAATTACTTGTATAACAAGGTTGAAAGCTTCCTAAATTATAAAATTTGCTGACACTCTAAATTAGACTTTCATAATTTAATACGATATTTTAAAATTAAATAAAAATCTTAAGACCTTTGTTGAGCGTGAGAGATAAACACGGAAATTAGAATTGAATTCCAAGATAAAAATAATGAGAATTTGATTTAATTTAATAAAATCGTCATTTTAATTCAAAAATAATGCTCTTTTTCATATTTTATTGAAGCAATACAGTTGATTCAGTCTTATATATAATATTTTAGATATAAAAACGATTTCAGAAAAATTAAATTAAATTACTTAAATACCAAATCATGACAGTTATCTAATTTATAATGACTTAACTCAAATCTATATTGGATTCTACTTTAGAATCCACAATTTGAGCTGGACCTTGCAATTGGCAATATTCTTGAATTATCCCATTTAATGAGATTTTGATTTTGAGTGAACTCCCCAAAACAATTAAAGGGCTTTCTCCCTTGGAAGATGAGATAAATTTATTCTTGCAATTATAACCACAGTCTCAATTTAATGCGCTATTTAATGAAGCCAGGTTTAAAGACTTTTTACTAAATAAAACAGAAGGTATTTAATTATTAATTAATTTTATTATTTGATTTAATTTCCCAAAATCAAATGTATTCCTAAAATATTGGAAAATAATAAGACAGTCGTACACTATTGAATGAAATTTGGTATAATATATTATAGAAAAGAAAGATATAGACCCCTATTTAATTAGTAAGAGGCTTTAAAGTAATGAACAAATTGAATTTATTGCTATTTCTTTAATGAATAAAGAAGTTATTTTTCATCTTTAAAAATTCCCAATGTATATTTAGTTAAATACCTTCTTACCTTCGAGGATTTTTCCTTATTAAATTTATGTGATACTTGTCATAAGATAAACAGACTGGTTATAAGAAACTTCTTAAATAATGTGAATAATTATATTTATAAAATTTAGATTGATTATTTTAGATTCCCTTGAAACGCCTATTTTAAACAGTCTTAGAATCTTTGTTTAAGCTAATTTAATAGAAAGAATATTTTTCTTTTGAGCTTTATAATTTTTTATCCACACGAATATTAAATTATCATACAACAATTTAAAGCATTAAATGATTTGATATAATTGAATTTACATTATACATATGTTGAGTGTTTATAATAAGTGGCGATATATAGTTTTTATAATTAATTGATTGAATTGGAATATAGAATGAGTAACTAAATGAATTAACTAGCCAAGGACCCCGCAGAAATAACCTGGCTTGATGAAGCCAGAACCTAAGCAGCTGCTTAAGCAGAGATTCTTCAAGAAGCGGCTTAGAATTTAGTAGCAATAGCAAGTGGTAAAATCAAGGAAATGTATAAGGACGCTAAAACTGCAGTCACTGGAGAGCCTCATGTTGATTAGGACCCCATTATTGAATTTGGAAGTTAGGATGCTAAGATTTCATGAATCAATTAATTATTATAAATCTGCAACTTACATTAATGAATTAGGAATCTATAATTATAATAGCACTCTAAATCTCAAAGATTTTAATTTTAACCGAAATAGAATTAAATCTTCAATCTATTTTAATTTAAACAGTATCTATTGGGGACTGTAAAGGTGAATGTCAATTATAATATAAAGAAAAATTAATTGACTTTGTCTCTCTCTCTCTTAATAGTACTACAAAGAAAGATCAAGATGAACAAGTACATATTATAATTTAAATATACAAATTAAGTATGAAATATTTTTATATTTGAGATTTTTTCCTGCATATATAAGGATTTCTAAATATTTGAGTTGCTCGTGAAGCTATGCAAGTAAAGCAAAGAATAGTTATTTAAAACAGAAAGTTCGTTGATAAAATGTGCGAAATGAAAGGAATGAATTTCTTTCTGAATGGTTCTCCTTTGAACTTCAGTCATTATTGCATGATTAAATTGGAATTTTAATAAATAAGTGAAATTATAAGATAATCTAAACAGAGTCTCATTAATGAAACTGCAAGGATATTTTTAGCATAGTGACAGTGTTAACAGCTTGGAACATTTACTCTCTAAAAATCCTAAGAAGGTTATATTAGACATTCTGCTCTATGTGTTGGAAAAACCTCAAGAACTTAAGATATTAAAGAGAAAAAATAGAAAAAGAAAGAATTTTAGGAGTATTTTAAAGAAATAGAATTGCAAAATTAACTTAGAAAACAAGACATGTATGAGTAAGACAATAATGATGATTACTCCGTCTGTGAAGAAGATTTAGGAAGAAGAATATAATAAACTAAGTAATTAAGACAGCTTTAAGGTATCAAAGGCCCAATCAATGTTTTATAATACTATGTGAGCTTCAATTATTTTTTTGGGACAGTTTCAAGGACTAGAAGATTGTAATTTTTAATCAGCAATTAGGGAACTCAGAATAGTATTCATGCATGACAATGTTGAATAATATCAAATAAAGTATTTAGAGTATCTAATTAGGGCTACTAAAAACATTTAAATCGTGCAATTAACAATTAGAGAATTAATGAGTGTTGAGGACACACATACTATTCTACAGACTTTCGTTAAAATTATAAATCTAAACTCTTTTGCATATTCAAATACTATATATAATAAAGATGAAAAATATTTTATGCATACAATTTCTCTAATTCTTAAGGATTTTAATCGCATCCTCTAAATGAAAAATAGAAAGATTAAATTCTTGATTATATTAGTTTTAAGTGAATAGCTATTTATTATTTTATTATAAGACTTAGAATAAGGAAATCATCTTTTGAGTTTGAGGGATAAGCAGTTCAAATGATGAACGAGCTTAGAAATATATAAGACACTTGAAATATATTTTTTTATTTCAGAAATTCAGTATTTAATGAAAGTATTAATAAAATTTTAACTTGAGTAAGCTGAAAGAGATTCATTTATTTCCTGTTATCGATCCAGAAAGATTACTAAAAGGTTTTGAAACTTTACACTCAAGTGTAATAATGACTATAGTACATTTTGGCATCTTGAATATTTTAAATATTTTACTCTTTTTTTTTACATTTCAAAAGTGTAAGAGTTTAAAGATTTTTTTAAGATTGTTCCAAGAACCTTCCCAAATTTGAAAGATTACTCAATCCATGCACGATATTTAGATTTTAGAATCACAAATATTAATCAAACTCTTCATCCCCTCAACAATTATTAGTAAAGGCGCATTGTCTTAAACATGCAAGAATTAGCTTATGCTTTATATTTCTTATAGTTTAAGTTTAAGTTGACAATTGACAATATGTTTATATTTGAGTTGTTCTTTATGGATGGCTAACAAGAATAACGCATGCCACTCGAAGATGTTACAATAAGAGGTCATTCCTCGTTTAATCTTATGATGAATGGAATTTTTTGTATCAGAGGTATGAAACAATTTAGCTTGATAGATTGTGAATTTGGAACTAATTAGAAATTCTACGCAATTAATCAGATATTTGCTTAACTTCCTAATTTAATTAGCTTGACTTTAGATGGAATTACTTTGATTAAAAAAACAACCAGTATAATTTCGGTCATCTTTTCAACTAATTAAAGGAGAATACAAGACTGCGAAGTGTTACTCTTAGAAATATTAAATTGGGAAGCGTTAACAACCACTATGAATTACTAAAGGACTAAATACTTTATAATGAGACTTTAGGGACACTGGATATTTCTATAAACAACCTCAGCAAATTTAATAAACTTTTCGTTGATCTGGTTAGGGGTAGAAATTCAAATATATTGCAAATAAATTTTTCTGACAATTTAGTTGAGATTGATAATAATTATAAAGTGATCGCACTGAGGTCTCTGGGGACCCCTGATCTAATATGTGTTAATAAAATTTAAGGGCCAAGCCATTTTAGTTTATAGTGATTCTTTGTCACTCTGGTCAGAGACCAAATCCCAATTTACTCTCTATCTTATTTCACTTCAAGTCAGGGAGCCACTCTATTCAGCAGTAGTGTGTTCATCTATTGTTCTTTCTATCTACTGTTGTCTCTTTTTTTTTCCAAGTTAAATTGTCAATCGTTGCATCAAAATCAAAAATATGTACTTTGTCTATAATCGTTTGTCTAACATTGTATGTTGTGGAGATTATCTCTTATAGTGTTAGCTTTTACGATTTTTGGAATCTTTCTTGTATGATTCTATTTATTCCCAATTAGTATCATCCTTCTTCTTAATGAATGGTTTGAACTGACTAAGATAATCTAGTGCTTCTTCTAAGAAACAAAGGTTGCTATTTTCTTCTAGGTCTTAGAAGTTAAAATCTGTGATTTAACTGTCAAATGTAAATTGATAGTTGATCATTTCGTGTTTCTATAAGGCAAAGATATTAGGACTTTTATCTACTGTGATCTCATGAACTGATTATTTACTTTAACATTTTAGGACTGCTATTATTTTAAAGGATTTTATTGTATCAAGAATAGGTATATCGAAATCATGGGGTTTTGGTGTAGGGGTATTTTAGGTTTTCAGGATGAAGTCTTTAGTCATTGATTCAACTCATTGGATGTCTTTTGATATCGTCATGTTTATATTCTCTATGTTCATTACTTTATCTAACATTGCATTAGTAGTTTCCAAGTTCTTTTACTGACAATTGTTAGATTGCTCAATAGTTTCCAGCAGATTAATAAATACGATTTTTAATCTTGCTGTCTAGTCTTCCATTTTTTAATGTTTATCTTCTTATTGAACTTATTATACTTTTAATAATTTAATAAATTATTATTAGTATTCAATTTAATTATCAATCTATTTTCCAAGTTAGTCAATTTCTGATAAACTTTTCAGATCAGTATGTTTTCTGATTGGTTTACTGATATATTACGTCATTGTTTAGGTAGTGACTATTTTTTTCTTATTAAATAGTAGGCTTAGGTTTAGGAAGAAAAAGTATCTCTAATTTTAGTTATTAGATAGATGTTTGAAGGAGACTAACAATTATGATGAGCAATCTTTGTTGGGTTAGTGATCTCTTTTTTTGTGAGAAGGATTTTTAGAGATCAATTGTTAGATCTATAGAGTTCAAAGAGGAGATATGTTCTTCAACTCTTTTTTGGAAAACTTTAAAGCTCAGAAGTTAGAACCATATTTTCAGTATGTAACTTTGTTCCATTTTATTAAGATAGCATGAGCAGTCTTAACTTTTGAGTTTTCTCAATGTAAGAGAGACTATATTAAGTTTAGGTAGGTAGTCTCTCTAGAAAGATAAAATTTGAGTGAGAAGGATTGAAAGCTTCTCAAACTTCTTGAAAGTATCTAATAGAGATTACTAAGAGTGATTTGGTTGAAAGTAGTGTGAGTTCGTAGTACTCATCTTTTAACTTTTTAATTTAAAACTGTTGAGATTGATGACTTTTTCCGTTTCATTAAAGTTATAGAGACTGAAAGCTGCTTTGATAACTTGGATTTTAAACTTAGAATGCTTAACTTATCAAACAATGAAGGCTTTTGACTTTAAGATTGACAAGATACTGAAACAGTTTTATGACAGTAAATTCTAGAAGCCATTTATTATAGCTAGCAATTTCTAAGCAGTTAAGTAAACTATTGATGAAGAATGGAAGATGAAAGATCTATTTAATAATATCGATTTAAAAATGCCGAATTAATTCATTTATATAATCGCTCAAAGAACTTAAATATTTAAGAGTAAAATTATTGATATAATATATGAATTATAAATAATATAAAAAAATTCTATATAACTATTTATATTTTGATTAAGATTTGGGATTCTTCTAATAAATACACTGGTCTCTTAAGATAATTTAATTAATCATGATAGTTTTTTTGTTTTTAAATTATCTTATATTGGTAAATAGCAATATAATTATTTATATACTGATCACCAACAACATCAAAATTGCTTTAAAATAAGATCCTTATAAATTTGAATTACTATTGTAAAGTTTAATATAAATTCTACATTATTTTATTTTCATAATTCTAATACACTAGTTACCTTGTTTGTCAACTAAGATTAAATTTATATGGTAAATAATTATTAAATTAAAATGGCTTTGATCAGAGTGTATAAACTTATTTAGAGTAAATAAAGGAAAATATTGTTCTTTTGCTTAATCACACTCTTAATATTCTGCGACAACAGAATAGAACAACTTAAGTGATAAGAAGCTGAAATCCTGAACACCATCATGCTTAATAGAGACAAGAATCATAACCGAGTTTATCATAAATAACTTACGAAGAATTAGTGAAGCAAGAGAAGAGATATAGAAAATAATATGGGAATTCGAGAAAGAAAAGATTAGAGAGGATCATCATACAAATAACAAAAATTAAAAAAAATAAGATAAATTATAAAAGCCAACAAAAATATTCTTCACTGAAGATTAAGTCAAGAGAAACTAAAAATAGAATTAGGAATGTTAAAAAACTAAAGGAGATGATGGCCTCTCCAGAAAATAAAAGAAAGAATAAAGCCATATTTTTAATTCCCATATTTTATGATTGTTTGATAAATTTTAAAATTGATGGGATTATATTTTTACCTCCAAAATTTATTAAAAAATGCAGCAAACCCTTTTATATAAAATAATAATAAAAAAAAAGAGCTTAGTTTATATTTTAGGTTTAATTAAGTATATTTTTTTAAAAAATATAAGATCAATTCGTTATTAAGTCAAAAATTTTAATCCTCATTCATAAATTTATGAATTTCATTTCTATTTCTATTTAAAAAAAATGATCTTCATTTATAATTTTAGTTTATTATTGATCAAGAATTATTGTTATAATTATCACAAAATATTACAACTATGCTTTAGGAGATACTTCACATCATGACTCAAGAAGATTTGGAATTCTTAATAAAAAGAGGTATATTGATGAGACTCAAGCTTTATTGCTTTTTGAAATCTTCTTAAATAAGCAACCAACTAATTCCTCACGACCAGGTGTTTACACTTTAGAAAATGACTTGATTGTTGGGGCTGCATCCCATTAGTATAATCTTTGCATTTTGGATTTTTAGTATTAGCCTTTGCTATATCAATGGTTCATAAGTATTTCACTTTGAGAATACATGTTGCTTTGTTCCTAGGAGTGAAACTTGCAGAGATCATCTACTTCTATTTCTTTGCACTTTACCTTCAAAATTCAAGCTGCGTTTATTTTTCAATAGCAGAGCACATAATCTTTGACATAGCTATACACAATTTACCTCTTGACATGCTTTCATTCTTATCTTTCCAGCAAGAAGACTTTGAATTTAACTTTAGTAAAGGAAGCTCGAAAGTTAAACTCAAAGGCAAGATAGTTTTCAATCTAACTCTGCTAAGCATTTCGAACATCTCATGCATTTAATTCACTTCAATGCTGGCAAAATTTTCTTATATTGGTATGCAATATTCCTTATTTATAGAATAGTAATATTCTTAAAAGATGATAAAATACCAATTAGTGAATAGATAAAGAATGAAGTTCATTAAAAGAAAGATTGACTCATTTCAATTTAATTTTGAGTAATTAAATTTAAATTAATTAAGAATTATAATGCTAAAGTATAATTGATTTGGGAAATTAAATTATAAATATATTTAATATTTAATAAAATTGAAATATTGGCAGCTAACTTTGTCTAAACCTGAACAACATTGTACTTATTCGATAAGGAATTAAAATTAGCTGGACTTTAATATTGACGGTACTTATTTATCACATCGCAGGGCGAGATAAATCGACTTTAATTTGGCATCAAAATCAGAAAAACAAATCGCCCAAAATTAAAGTCGATTTATCTCGCCCTGCGATGTGATAAATAAGTGCCGTCAATATTAAAGTCCAGCTAATTTTAATTCCTTATCAAACAAGTACCATGTTGTTCAAGTTTGGACAAATTTATCTGCCATTATTTCAATTTTATTAAATATATTTATAATTTAATCTCCCAAATCAATAATACTTTAACAATATTGAATATGAAAGCTTTCATAAAATATAGTCATCTAAATCTATGGAGCATAGTTCATTACGCAGCATATTTGTTACATCATTAAATTTGTTATTATCTAATTTTAAAAAATATATAAAGTAAATATAATTGTAAGACATTCTTATTTGAACGTGTTTTCTTCTATATGTTTTAGTATGTCTTTTAGAACTTGAATGATTAATTTAAGTTCTTATGATTTATCTGATTTTATTACAAAGATGCCTATTTGGCAGGTATTTTTTTATGCTTTGGGCTCAGTTAACTACCCATTCCAGCTTGATCCATCAAAACAAATCATAATTACTGATTTCCTTTATTTTTCTTTCTTCGCTCTATTTTTTTCTAAAAAGGAACTATTGAATGCTCTTATCTTCATAAAAAAAAATTTAACTTTTGATTATTTAAATTGTATTTAACAGGTATTGTTTGATAATTTTTACTGCTACTATATCTTTAAGAAAAAGGGGACTTTGAATTCTCTTTTTCTCTAATGTTTGGCTGAAACATGCATTCCTCCTTTTCCAATTATCATTTACGTTCTCTTTCTTACAGCAGTCTCTATTATTTCTCTTCCTACCACAATCTGTTTTTACCATAAAATTACTCCATATTTTATATATGCTCTGTGATTACAATTGAATTATTAATCATCTTATTATTAAGAAATTTGCACTTGTGAGAGTTAGGTTAAAATGTATATTCCTATTTTATAGACTTGTTTCTTTTCTTGTGAATATCACTGATTTTCTTTTTCGTTTTCCTCTATTTATATTTTGCCTTTGAGATAAAGGATTGAATGTAAGTCAGTATACCAAATTGATTGATATTGTTTATTTTAATTAAATTATGAATAAGAAGTTGCAATCAGTTTAGAGACATGATCAATTTCAGGCTTAAATGTGTATTAATCTGCTGAAGTTTGGCTATCAAAATCTTTTATTTCCTAACTGAAGATTAAGTACCTCTATTGTAGAGATCTTCAAATTTGTTGAATTTATTTGACTGGACAAGTAAGGACCTTATTTATTGCATCTGCTAAAGTTCTATTAATTGAATCTTAACTTATTGAGCTATTAGAAGTATTTCTCTAATTTGGTTGCCTCTATCTTGAGGTTTATTTTAGAGTCTTATGCTTGTTTTTAAGTTTAACAAATAATGGCGGTTTAGAGCTATTTGATAGTCGATGAATTTACGGGCCTATAATTTATGCTGCTTAATTAGAATTAATGAACTAATTTGGTGAGTCATTGCCACGTTCCTTGTGAATTGAGAAATCAAACCCATCTATTTCATTCATATCATTCTCTAACTTGGTTACTTCATTAAAAATAGGTCGTTATAAAATATAATAACTTATCCCATTTATCAATTTAATAATTATCGTCAAGGTTTCTATATCAACTTTTACCCAACAAATTGCTTTACCTATCCTGTATCAAAGTAAGAAAATATTCAATTTAATCGAGATTTTTTTAATCTGAATAATTTTAGTAAACTAGCACATAATGCTTATCGCTATTCAAGTTATTAATAAAAATTTAAATAATTACTATTGTTATCCATGCTTGTGTTAGCTCCAGTATTTTTAATATTTATGTTCTTATAAGAGTTTTCCTTAATTTATTAAGCACTTCTGGACTATTAATGAATGCAGTTTTATCTTTGATTTTGAGATATTAATAGCTTTTATTTCTATGAGAATAATTAACTTGTCTCATGATTATGATTTTCACTGCTAATTTAATAAATATATTTGAATTTATCCCACTCATTAAATTAAGTGTCTTGTTAATCATTTGAGAGTCTATTTTTAAGTTTTTTACATTTCTATACTAAATCATAGTCGTAACTAATTTATTTACTTTGATTATCCGTCATAATATCATTTCTAATTTCAGATTAAAATCATAAGTGATCGAGACTCATTTTATTAACTTCTGATGCTATAAAAATAAATTAGTAATTTTAATTATTCAAAATTCAACCTATATTAAAATTTTTTTAATTGAAACATTTATTAATTTTCAATAATATATAGTTTATTCTCCAAATACAAACCTATATATAAAACTTCTTTATACATTTAACAATATTTTGCAGTTGTAATTTTTAGGTTTAAATTGTTGATTATTTTTAATGGAAAATTAATCAGACATATGCATTTAAGCATAGATTGATGATACTAAAGTATCTTCTATTCAAAATCACAATAATAACTAAATTACTGAAGAGTGTAATAAGATGATCCTCTTTTAAAATATAAATCATTCTTTATAATAAAGAACTATGATGATACTTATGTCATTTCATCAGTGGCACTAAGCGAAAATCATATTGTAAGAATAGTTTAATAATTTACAATTTAATAGGCAATTGGTACAAATAGTGGAATGGTATATCAGGTCCTTAAAAAGAATGGGTAATTACTGCATAATATCAACTTCATTCTAAAAGGTTATTTGTATATACATTAAAGACAATTCAGTAATAATTACTGTTTCATATGATAGTTTACTCAAAATAACTTCACTGAGTCCAGAGTTTGATAACATGATTTTAGATAGTAAGGAACTTGAATTATCATGCTTTTGTTTGAAAGCAGCAAGCTTTTATGCCTCAAATATATAATTCTTTATTGGGACTTCCTTAGGCAAAATGTTTTACTTCTAAAATGGGTGGCTGCAAAACACAAAGAAATATGCCATGAGGATTTGAACGAGGGACCTATTTTAAGCTTAGTATTTTATCATGATATCGTAGCTTGGGCAACTCCTTAAAGTATCAGAGTCAAACATTTCTAAAAAGAAAAAGAATTTGTATAATTAAAAGGCCAAAGATATCTCCTTATTTCCCTTGATATCTTTATGAATCTAGAGCAAAAATGCCAACTATGCTATGGAAACCTAACTAAAACTAAAGTGATATGCTAAATGTGCATGGTTTAACGTTATAAAGATATGCAGGCTAAAATGGAAACAAGATGAACAGAAATTTCAAATGTTTGTCTTTAAAAGGTAGAAATCCCTACTTCAGAATATTATTGATTAGTATAGATTTAGAAAATGAATTCATTAGTGGCTTCTCTCTTATCAAGAAATTCATAGTTATTTGTCAGTTTGCTCACTCTTAGAAATTTTTAGACGAAAATGGCTAATATATATTAAATTAGACTGATTATAAAGCACAAGACAAACTTCCTGAGCTTACGATTTACAAATCGTAAACTGAAATCATAATGCAGTAAACACTCAGTATATTTGATCAACTTCTTCAAGAAATTCATTATTCTATGGTCACTAGCCAAATATTTGATGGTACCTTATTTATTTATAGTCCAAATGTTAATATGAAGGTTGCTCCAATTATTATAAGCTATAAAATTATTTAGCCAATATTTTATAATTTAAATAAAGGATTATATTCAAATAAATTATCGAATGTAAAATATTAATAAATAAACTTATTTCAATTTAATTTTTATCAATTATAATCCCTAATAATAAAACCCCAAAGTAAATTTAAGAGAAAATTTATAATATATTGACTTCAATAACTAATTTAATTCTAAACTAGTTAAATAATTAATATTTTGTTGATATAAAAATCTCCTCGACTGAGATCACTAGTCCTTCCCGAATCTTGAGTAGTATCATATAATCTTAAGGATTAAGTTTTTGTTCTACATTCATTTTTGTCTTTTAAACAACTTAAATCGGAAAATTGTTAATCTTATTTTCCAGTAATGTGTGTTCTTTTGTTATAATCAATTAGACTCAGAAGAAAGACATAAGAATGATATAGAGTTCTCAAAGAAGAAACGATCTGAAGAAAAGTGTTTCCTTAAGTAAAATAAAGATATTTTTTCATTTGTGATATTTAGAGACTTAAGAATAATAAAAGATAAAATACACAAATTTATGATAACATCGTTATGAATAAATAAAGATTGGTAAAATATACGAGGACCAATTAAGAATCAAAACCCCAAAACCCTTTCAGTAGTTTGATTGAGTTTTTGATTGATTAAAGTAGACTATTAGTGCATACTTTATTAGGGTTTTAATAGGGTTTATGTAGGGGTTTAATGTTTAAATATTAGTATTTTAAGTGAGTATATGCGAGGTTTGGGGTCAGTTTATGACAGTGAGTATATAGATTTATTGTTTAAGTTGCGATATGGATGTGATGAATATAGTGAATAACTCAAGCCTGTTCTGAATTATACGTCTATAGCAAGGCTACTCCATAAATCTCCAGCAACTGTGAGGTCTCACTGTCTATTAGCATTGAATTTAAAGAGATAGCATCTTAATTCTAAGCCTAAGAGACCCTTAAAATTTTAGCAGCATCATATTGAATATCTTATTAATGATAAGACTCTTAAATACTGGGCTCATTTCTCTCTAGCCTAGAGGGCTGTGATGTTTCATCGCCAATTTCCTGAGCTTCACATCTCTGCTTAATCTATAGCGAACATATATAAAAAGAATGGAATATCTTACAAGACAGTCAACCGCATTAAGAGAGTGATTGACTTTAATGTTCCATTTTATAAGGATAATTTAAATTATATATTCGATTAAATTCATAGGGCTATTACTAATAACATTAAGTTCTTACACGCTGATGAGGCAGTATTCACGTTTAATACCTTCACATCAAGGTCTTGGTATAAAAGATATGGCAACATTGAAGTATATGATTAAAAGGTTAAGGTTTAAATTCATGCTATACTTGGTGGAATAAGCGAAGATAATGGCCTCGAGACTTATGTTATCCACCCTCGCTCAATAAAGACCGAATAATACATAAAGTTCTTGTAATAACTCAGAGATAAGTACGCGGACTAAGAGATTATTCTGTTTGTAGATAACTTATCTGTCCACAAAACTAAAGACACAAGAAAGTAATATGAAAGGCTAAACATTAACACCTCTTTTTAATGTTCCATACAGTCCTCAGTTCAATGGAATTGAATTATATTGGGGCCTATTTAAAGGCCACTACAAGAAAACTTCTGCTCTATCACTTGATGCACGACTTAAAGATAGATACAGCAGATTTTATTAAGAGTGCTGCTAAGAGATTCAGCGATGATAAAGCTAAAGTATGCGCAAGAGAAGGGAGATTTTGTGTTTATAAATAAGTTTTAGATTTAAACGAATGAATAAGTTCAAATATTAAATTTATCCGTAAAAAGATTTGGCTTCTCTTTCTTTTCTTCCTCTTAAGGCTTGGTTGGGCCTATGTTTCTTCTCTTACTGCCAGCTCCAGCATTTATTTTCATCTCGTCTGGCTTTTAGAAATCTTTGAAGAGTCTCTTGCTCAATTCATGATTTACTTGTGAATTTCTCTCTCTGTTTAACTTGCTGCGGTCTTTCATCAAGTATATAGCAATACCAGGTTTTTCTATAAAGTTAGAAGGCTAAGCTTACTTGAGATGAATGGATGCTTCTGTAGTTCCTAGAGCCAGGTGTCGCTTATTTTTATTCCTTGCTTCTCTTTTTCTTCTGGAGAGATGCTGTAGCGTTTCTTGTGAGCTTTTTAAATTACTTTATTTAAGTACTCAGGTTTCAGAGTTCCAAGGACACCAAAGAAGAAGTTTCTCTCTGGCAACGTTTTAAAGAGTTATAGCTTTGATGGAAGGTAGAGAGCAACATCTGGATCACTCATAGCATCGTCATAGAGATTTGTTACTGATATTTCAGGGTAGTTAGGTATCTCTATCATCTTTATTTCATTAGTCTTAAAAGCTTTTTTCTCTTCACTTAGTAAGGCTTTTAAGAATGATATTTTTGTTCCTTCCTGAGTTGGCAAGAACAATCCAACTATAATTGATTTATTGATCTTACTTAAGAACTTACCTTGCTATACAAAATATCTATAAGGTCCTCTTTACTTCGAAATTTTCCTATTAAATCTTGAGATTAAATTCTCTTTAAGCATCATTCATAGACTCCATTTTGCTTCCTCTTTCTAGAAATGTTAATGAAATTTCAAATTATGGATATCCATTCTAAGTTCATTAAAATCTTACTACTAAATAGGGAGGACCTACTGGAGGTCAACCTTGAAAAGATATGCGGAGAAGCATCGAAAAACTTGCTCCAAGTTTCACAGATTGATTTCCATTTTTATCAATCTATCTCCATTAAATTGCTCCTAATAATGTTTAATTATTTTAGGAGGTCCTCCAAATTAAGTTCAAACTTTATTAGGAGTTAAATTTTAAGGTTAAAACTTAATTAGGAGCATATTAAATTTAAAAATGTTTAATAACTTTACCTCCAAATTAAGTTCAAACTTGATTTGGAGGACCTCCTAGAGAACAAAATTTCATTAGGAGTATTTTAATTTACTAAAACGTATAAAATTCTCATAAAATATGTCAACTTACAGTCTTCTATGGTTAATTGATTTTCTTACCTCTCAGCAAAGAATCTACAAGAGTGTCATACACTCTTCTATAATAGTTTATCAAGGTATATTTTATCATTATTATAATAAAATATATCAGCAAAGTAAAATGAGCGCTAACCTGTTAAGAAGAGCGGCATTACTTGGATCAGGCCAATAAAAGTTATCTTTCCAGCAACCAAGAAAAGTAGAGACCAAAGACGCTTGCACTCAGTGGGAGCCTACTTAATACAACTTTGACCAGTCTAGCTTTGATATTTAAATATAAGTTAAGTAGGAGGTTATCAAAGAAGCTGTGCAAATTAAGGGGAGGTTACACAACCCGCCATAGCATTAATAAATACCAGCCAAAGTTGACTATTATTGCTAAGAATGCAATAAAGTTTTCCCTTACAAGTCAACTTATAAGAGACACTTGAGAGATATACACAACGATATGCCAAGGTTATATCTCAAGCATTAAAAGAAAGATGGGAAGTATGTCTGTGAGTTCTGTGAGAAGCCATATTCTCATACTAGAGACCTCAAAGTGCACTTAAAGAAAAAGCACAATTAAAGTTTTGTCTTTATTCATGAACCTACAGGGAATAGATTCCTCTAAAAGAGGAGATCAAGAAACCCAGTGGAGTCTCTTAGAGTTTGAAGTCTAGAAGTAAGTTAAATTGAAGAAAGCAGTCAAGAACTTTCCAGTCTCTGAGATCAATAAAATCATGGTTAAAATAGAGGCAATGAAGATTCCCATATTAAAAATTATTGACTTAGATTCTTGCCTAGAAAGCTACCTCACTCTTGAAGATAAAAAAGAGAAGAGAGTCATTAAAGATGACTAAATGCTTACAAGATATATCCTTTCAATTACTTCCTTGCTGATGACAAGATACAAATGGAATTTGCTAATGAGTATAATGCTCTTTAAAAAGCAAAGTTAAATGAGTGCAGGCATATCATCTAGCTTGATGCTATTTTACTTAGTAAAGATCATGTAGCCTTCAGACTTCCCTTACTTGAAATGACTTACAGAGAATTCTTATCTGACAATAGATGTCAGAGATAAATTAGCTAGATAGTATAGCAGATAGTTGAAGGGATTGAAGAGCTTCACAAGCTAGTAGGTTATGTTCATAGAGACTTAAAGCCAGAGAATATCATGATGAAATTTCAGCCTCTTAGAGTTTATATAATTGACTTCAACAGAGCTCAAAGAGTGCAAGCCTCTGCATAAGGAAATGTATACGGCACTCCTGGATATTTCCCAGAGAGAGAGGATTGGAGAGATGGAGACACTTAATGGGATATCTGGGCTCTAGCAGTAATAATAATAGAGAGCGACATGCCAAGAAACGATTACTTTAGCTGCAGGGGTGAGAGAGATTCTAAGCAAAGAATCAAACGATATCTCGATAAAAATAAAATAAATGGAGGTCTCAGAGAACTTGCATACTCAACTATTATCAAGCCAAGCTAAGAGAATTAACAAATAATATAAACAATCAAACATCAACTTAGAAAGATAAAATTCAGAGAACTGCCACATGACTCTAAGCTTATGTTTGTGTGAGAAATCTTAAAAACTCGCTTGCTATACTCACTTTAATAACTAATATTTAAACATTAAACCCCTACATAAACCCTATTAAAACCCTAATAAAGTATGCACTAATAGTCTACTTTTATCAATAAAAAACTCAATCAAACTACTGAAAGGGTTTTGGGATTTTGGAATGAATAGGTGATAAAAATTTAATGAAATTTATTGATATTAAAAATTAAGAAAGAATGTTTTTAAAGAGACGATGAGGTTTTATTAATTAATAAATAGAAATTAAAATTTATCCATTTTATTTATAAACTACTTTTGTTTTAATTGTATTTGGCTTTTTTGAGATATTTAATTTTTATCAAAATAAAAATTCAGTATTTCTAATTAATCATTATTTTGATACATTTAAATAGATAATCAACATTTATGTAAAAATGAATTAAATGTAATTTATACAGTTATGATTTTTCTGCAACAAATTTAATCTTTCTTTCTGTTCTGGCAATACCATAATGGATAGAATTGAATTCTCATATAAAAGAAAAAATAAGACAACTATTGCATTATTTATTATTTATTTAGATTTGATGAAATATTTCAACTGATATAACAAGCTAAAGATTAAGTACCTTTAGAAGAAATCATAAAAGTATAAAGTTAGTATTTAGAGTATCTCCTGAAAATAAAGAATTAGTAAAGCAGCAAGAATTCTTGATTAAGTTTCTATAAATAAATAAGGATCGTTGGAACTCTGGATAAGCAAATTTATGTAAAAGAAATTAATTGCCTAGTTAATGGTTATTACTCCAAGAGACTATCCAAAACTAGACCTTAAAATTTACACTAAGATTTTCGATCATTTAATCGAAATTAAGGACTTTAAATTTCTACTAAATGGGTTGCCTAGATTTCCTCCATACTTAATTAAATAAGATTTACTGATAGAAGCTGTCAAGAAATAAATTGAAAATAACAGTGATCTAGCAAATAACAAAGATGTGCTGGAAGTGCTATTTCAATTTCATGACTTAAATAGGGACTACCAAACAGCTTTTCATATAATTGTCAAATTGAAAGATAAACGCTTGCTTGAGTTTCTTAAGAGAGTTTAACTTTATTTTGATCTATCTAAATATCTTTGAAAACTGCTCTAAATTGATTAAGCAATTACGATTGATTACTTATTCTAGAGATATGGAAGGTTTCGATCGTTTAAGATTGTTGACTAATGTGTTTTAATTTTATAAAACTCAGAAAGAAATGACAAAGATTAAAATTTTATTTAATCCTAAGAAATAGAATTTTAAAGATAAGCTGCTATATTTATTCTTGGATGAAGCTTTCAATAAATCATAAGAGTAATCTAAAGACTTTCATTAACTGCAAATTGAGCTCTACTCTAAATTTAATCCATCGAAGTTAACGAACTTTCTTCAAAAGTCAGATTATTATTACCCTTAAGAAGGAGCTAAAGTTTGTCAGAATTATTAACTGTATAAAGAATAAGATTCCTTACTTTTAAAGATAGGAAATGAAGTTGAAACAATTAGAGTGTTGATAGACAAATGCAAGAAAGTAAATGAGATAATAGAGATAGCAGTTAAGTTTAACATGAATATTGATCATTTGTGAGATCTTATTTTATAGAGGGCCATGTATAACACTGATAAAATAAAAACCATAATGTGGATTAATACAATAAACCCTCTCTTATACTTTAAGCATTAGGTCCTGATATGAATTTTATCGATTTTAAAGAAAAATTAATTGTAGCATTTAGAAAGTTAAAGCTATACAAAAATTATTCTAAAAGCAACCCTAAGAGTGTTCGAGAAATCCAAAAATGAATAAATTATGGGATCAGTATTCATGAACATGAAATTTCACTATATGTAATTGATAATTAATGCTACAAGTGCGAACAGCCTCTTCTACTTACACAATATTAGATAATTATATCAACTAAACACAGTAATCATAAATCTTATAATAAGATGAAAATATACTCCCATCAAGATCTTAAGTACTTATCAACCTTCTAATACTTTAAAATATTTCTTGATCTTTAGATGCTTTCATTAATTCCATAAGAATTGTGCTTAGCCTTTAAAGTTGGATGAATTAAGCAATTTATCTTCTAAATCTAATTCCAAAGGTAAATTAGAATAAAGTGAGCAACCCTTTAAGCGTGATAGAAATAATGGGTCAATACATACAGCAATCATAAACTCTTTTAGCAATAGAAATTTAAAAGCAAAAATTTCAACAATAAGCAGTGGTCCCTTAGTATAAAAAATAAATAACAAATAAAATATTAAATTAAAGATTAATTGGATTAAAAACGATTATATTATTATTATTAAAAATAATTTCCTTCTAAGCAATTATATTTTATTAGTTTACAAAATAAAAAAAATTTGTGCAATAATTTAATTCCATTGTAGAAGATAATTGAAATAACAATTACTTTAAGAAAGTTATTTGCTATTTTAAAATATATTTTATCACCTAAAACTTTTAGAAAATATTTTTTGCCGATCTTTTTTTATACCATTTATTATCTACTATAATCATGATTCACTGATGTGGATTAACAGAACCTATATCAGATGTAAATGTGAGAAATATAAAATTTTTGATTGATCTCATATTAAATTATTCTTCCAAATTCTAGATAGGTGATCAAATATTTATCAGAATTTTTGAAAAAGATGCAAAAACAAAAACACAATGCATATATTTTATTTTATTGAAAAAAAAAGATAAAGCTAAATATAAACGTAAGAAAATTTGCTTTAAATTCAAGCAATATTTAAATTATTTATCAATTATACTTGCATATTTATAAAAAACAAAGCTCTTTCTTGATGAAGGGAACATATTTTATCCTTTTAGGATGGGTGCAAAGCTACGAAGGCGTAAAGACAGTGACTATTTTCCCGGAAGTGGCTGGTCTAGTAGCATTTATTCACAAGCTCTTTGACTACAACCGTAAAATTTGCTCTGTGTACTATGGGACTAGGTAATACAGAGGTAGATCAGTTTTTTACAGAGTTTTTTGTCTTCAAAATTTATTTTAATCTATTAATCACGATTGCGAAATCATTTCATTCTGATACGTCAGACTCGATTAATGGTTTGATTTAGTATAAAATAGTGATATGTTAAAATAAATTTGAGTTTACTCATTTTAATGAAGGGAACTGGAGAGTTCCCTTGCCTGTTCTCGTTTTTCTAATGAAAAACTATTCTAAGAGATATATGTTCAGTAAAATCAGTTTTGCTGATAGATGAAGCGCTAGATATTCTTAAACTGTGGACTGCTGTATTTCTTTATTATAGACTGGAGCTCATGCTTCTATATTTAATGAACTCTAGCTCTTTAATAGAGAGCAAGACGTCATACTCATTAAAGCCTCAAGAATTTGCAATATATCTTTCTATTATCTGGTCTCCTTGAGTCTCTTTCTGCGCAAAATTTTAGATTTATTACATTATCTTGTAGGCCGAGAAAATTTCTGAGGCAGCAATAATAGATTACGAAAACTAGACGATGCGTATATCCATTAAACCAAGCTCTATCAGAAATTGCGCAAAGTACATTACGTCTTTGACTTCACCCACAAGTTTCATAAATCTCTCAAGGCGATTAGATTTAGGGAAAGTCAGCTCAAATGATAGACTATTTAGAATACTATATTCCATTTGCAACACATCGTCCTTTGTGGAAGCTTTTTCAGTTATAAATGCAAAATCCTATAATTCATGAGGATAAATCTCCTCATATTTTGACGCAATTAAGAAGAGAATTTACTCCCACTAGCTGCAGCTTTGATTTAGTGACCATTTATTTTTTCAGATATAGATCTATTTTTTTTATATAAGATAGAGGATTCTCTTTGAGGTATAAATTTTAAATGTTTCTCATTAGCCAGTCCAATGGAATAGCACGCATTTTATTATTAATTTCTGTCAATCTGCTCATGCAGTCTTTATTAATCCGCTGCTATTTATCTAGTATTAGCATGCTTTAGTGTATATTGACTGCATACTCAGAGCAATACTAAGTATCTGAGGCGTTATCTCTATCGCACTGATACTTATTTTGTACTTGAGATTGCTAATATATATCTTTCTCTTAAATTTGATTAGACACTTCAAAGTAAGCACCTGCTCCTACAGTAGTATAAGACGTCATAAGCAAAGTCTAATAGTTTTTGTTTTAAAGCAATAAATTATTATTGTTGCTTGCTTAGCGTGTTGTGCTCCGACGATTACAACCGCTCCTCCTGTTGCTTTTAGATTTTTGTCGTTATACAATTGACTTTGTTTGTCTTTAATAAGGCTTTCAGAATGCATTTCCTTCATCCACTTCTATTTGATCTGCTCTGTGAACAGTTTACCTGAAATTAGGGATGTTTTAGAGCTCTTTCCCAAACTAGCGGGATCCTTATGCTGATGGTAAGTATCTACTAGACTGAGGAATAGGTTGCTCTTCCCATTTTTAATTCTCATTACTTCAAAATAATATAAATTTTGGGGAATTGTATAAAAGAAAAGGTTATTTTAACCAAATTTTAAATTGTTTTAGTAAATTGTTCTAATATAGATAAAATAGAAAGTTTTAGTTATCAGTTAATTTTATGTATTTTGGAAATAAAATATTGAGTAAAAATAGAAGTTAAATCCAAAATTAAATGATTAATCAATAAGTTAAATACACCATTTTAATTTTAATTTTAATAATTCTAATTAAACCGCACTCTATCTCGAAATTCTATTGATTTAGAGATAGAGTGCGATACAATATTATAAATTACTCAAATTATCTAAAACTAAATAAAAACATAATTAAGTTTTAAAAAAATCTGATGTTATTTGTTATTAATAGTTTATTAATTTAACTTTATCAATAATTTAATTATTCAGACTTAAATATTTAAAAATATTTGCCTTATTTTAATTATATTTATTGTAAGACTTATTTATTAAATAATGTAACATCAGATTTTATTAAAACTTAATTATGTTTTTATTTAGTTTTAGATAATTTGAGTAATTTATAATATTATATCGCACTCTATCTCTAAATCAATAAAATTTCGAGATAGAGTGCGGTTTAATTATAATTATTAAAATTAAAATTAAAATGGTGTATTTAACTTATTGATTAATCATTTAATTTTGGATTTAACTTCTATTTTTACTCAATATTACTTTAACTTTTATCTTTCCCACAGCTTTTTATTTTTAATTAATGTTTCTTAACAAAAGCCTTAAAATTTAATTACACATATAATTAGTTAATCATATAAAATAAAATTTAATTTAAATTCTGAAAATAATATCTATTATATAAAATAATAAATATTTAATTAAAAATACTTTAACATATATCTACTTCAGTTTTTATAAGTTCTTGAAAGAAAACTGGTAAATTAATGTTTTATTATGCTTTAATTGAATATTCTACAACTGAAATTCTTTCTTGTTGGATATTATTTAGTCCCTTGCATTATTTAAGTTAATCTGAAAATTAACTTCTTTACTCAATAAAAAAGGTGACGAGAGAATATCTATTTTATAGTTATCTCATATAAAATAAGACTTTATAGCGAGATAATAGATTTAAAATATACCATTAAATAAAATTTATAAAATTTTAGCACAAGCATTTATAAACCTTAATCGACTTTTATTTAATTTGTAATTTTCCTCAATAAATAAATTTGAATATTATTCATTGCGAATTTTTGATTATCAGAAGAAGTAAAAGGCATTGACTTAGTGTTCATTATTGTTAAAATAGATAAAAATAGGAAATTTAAGAAATTAAGATTAATTACATATTTATTAGTTATATTAACTGCCATGAATTAGGAGTACCATTAATACTATTTTGATTTAGATTTAAAATTAATTAATTAAATACAATATATTAATATATATAATAATTAGTGGTCTAGTGGTCTAGGTGGCCTAGGTGGTCTAGGGGGTCTTTAGCAGACCACTCGTAAATATATATATATATTATTTATTTTAATTACGAATGTGTAGACTAGTAATGGAGTCAACGTGCATGAGACCACCAAGCCGGATACACAAATGACTTAGAATACACTGTCTCCACCCGGATCCTTGATCAAGAACTCAAATGCACCGTCTGTTAGCAGGTCGGTAGTAACAACATGAGTACGCGCAAAACTAATGATCTCTGGTTGAACGTTATCTATAGAGTTGGTTAGATACAAACATGATACTTACTGTAACAATAGACGCCGTCATCTTTGCAATGCTCGGGACATTCTTCAACACACTCTTTGGTATCAATAACAATGAAGTTAGTTGGGATATCGCAAACACATTAGTCATCTTCAAGGTTTGTACCATCAGAACTGCAAGAAAGACATTTATCATCACGATCGGTGCAAAGTCCATCACCAGGGTTTCCGAATTTCTTAGCAGGGCAGGCACCGCAGATGTCAGTCTCTGTATCGAGGAGCTAGTTAGTTGGACATTTGGTACATAGATCTGCATCTGTTGCGTCACAACCAGCACAGCTTGGCCCTTTGAGAGCACCAGAACCGTGGTCTTAGGCAGCGCCGAGGAGTGTCTAGTGATTCGTTGACTCCATTACTGGTCTACACATTCGTAATTAAAATAAATAATATATATATAATTACGAGTGGTCTGCTAAAGACCCCCTAGACCACCTAGACCACTAGACCACTAGACCACTAATTATATATATTAATATATTGTATTTAATTAATTTAATATTAAATCTAAATCAAAATAGTATTAATGGTACTCCTAATTCATGGCAGTTAATATAACTAATAAATATGTAATTAATCTTAATTTCTTAAATTTCCTATTTTTATCTATTTTAACAATAATAAAGCAGAAGTAAATGTTTTTATGGTTGATTTGTAAAGTTCATTATTTAAAATTTAAAATTAAAAAGCATATATTCTTTCCATTCAAATAATCAATTTCTTTAGCGACCTATAATTCTCAAATTTAGACCTACTTGACTATACACAAATGCAATAGTCATAATTATAAAAATTAAAACGAGTCAAAATGATTAACTTGTGCAAAATGCTTTTAAAAATGAAAAGTTTCTCATGATCTTTCAAATATTTACAAAAGTTACTAATATGTCCTTGAATTTCGTAGTTGCAAGATTTGTCCAGAAAGATATCTATGGGTACTCAAATAAATATATATACAAACTAAATTTTCTTGATTAATCGTATTTTATAAATTTATCTAACTTCAATTATTCTATTCAATGATATTGTTCTTCTCAAAAGAAGATTTGAGAAGAGCTTGCTAGAGGAAGTATAAATGAGTGAACATGACAAGAAAACAATCCACCAAAATGCCCAAAATATGTTACTAATTCATCTTTTATAACTATTAAATAGGTCATATATTGCTTTCACAATCAGCTAATAATGTCGATTATAATATTCTCAGTTGCTGAGATGTTTTACTTCTAGCATTCACTTGAATATTTCACTATAACTTTGGTTTTGATTTGTCTTCCTCCTTAAATTGTAACTATAAAACACGTTTATAACTTATATTTTAGGAAGATTTATGTGAGCCTTTCTATGTTTAGCTCCTCTTAAAAATGGACACGACTTTTAGAGTAAAAGCAGAAGTAAGAGTATTCTCATCATTTGATTAATATTATTTCAGGGATTAGCAATATTTTTAAGTTAGTGATGCTGTATGTCTTACGAAAGTTAGACTTAAATTATTGGCTTTTGGTTTGGCATAAATTTGCTATTGTTTGATTATTGTCATCATATACAATTTCTTGTTTATGAAAGATCAGAAATGTTCAATTAGAGAACTATGGTCAAGATATTATAAAATATAGATATGTGAGCATAAAGTCAAGATAAAGTATAAGTGTGAAGTCAAGGATAAAGTTGTTAAGTGTGATGTGTTTAAGGAACATAAAAATGACTTGAAAAAGTTCTCATTATTCTTGCAATTTATATAATTAAAAATACATACTTTAATTATTATTAATTTTATCAATAGTATCTATTGTTTATTTCATTCTAACTGAAGGAGAAAAGCTCATAATCTTTGCTCTTAATTAATTTGCAATATATTTTTATTGATTTTATATTATTTATTAAGTTTAAATCCTGAAGCCAAATTTGGACTGATTTCTAATCTAATATCAATTGTTTGCAAGTTTGTGTATCAACCAATAGAAGAAATGGCTTTCTATTTATTTTCTAAATTCAAAAAGCAAAGTGAAGATAAAGATATGAGCAAAGATTAAAAACAAGATGAGTCAACAGAAAGTAAAGTATAAGATCATTTATATGTGTTGGTAAAAATTACTCAATTTCTGTGTTTTAATGGAATTGGAATGATAATATTCGGAGTTTTCTTCTCTAGGATGTTTATCAGAATTGTTTATTCTGAGAAATAGGCCACAGAGTTTATTAGAAACTTATAAATCTTAAATTATAGTCTGCTCATTAAATTATGATTGCTTATTGCATTTACACCTTGTTAATGGCCATAAATGTAGTAACTGAAGTTTTTATAATAAAATTTACATTTTAATTAATTGTAGTTAATCATACTTAAGCCAAAGCATCTAGTTCAGTTCTAAGACAATTATAAAAAGGATTAGTATTGACTTCAATGCAAGATATGGGACTTAAAAATAATTTATTATAGTGTTTATGTATTTGCTTCAATACTACTTTCCAAAATAATGGGTATTTAAGGGCTAATCTACAGCAACTGCATTAATATGACAATCAGAATTGTCATGAATATGTACTATTCTCTCAAATAAGAATCATAAGAGTGAAAAGTTACATATAATTCATTAATGAAGCAGTTTGTGAGAGATCTCATAAATGTGTATTATAAGTTCATAATTAGCATGATTAAAAATAGAAGAAAGTGATCATTTATATTGTTTATTATAATTTCATCAAATTATTCCTAATATTTAAATTATTATTATCCCATAAATCTCAAAAGAATTTTAAGTTATTATAAATATAACTAGATAATTGACATAATTTTTATATTAAAAATCCTTTTACTAAAAAATCTTATTTCATTGGTTGCAGATAATAAATTTTTAATAGGAAATTAAAAGTTGAAATTTATCAAAATAAAATTTTCTTTAGATTCTTTATAATATTCAAAACCCCGAAACTAAGAATTTCACTTATTAAATACATAATTTTAAGCAGATTTAATATTGAAAATATATATTTTAATGGAAAATATAATTTTAGAATTGACTAATTTTATCCTAAATTTTGAATTAAATATAGTGTTTCATTCACTTATTATATTTACTTTTTTAATTTGCATCGAAAGAAATTTCAATGATTATTATTCAAATAAGGAACTAATTTTCAAGAGTGCTACAATTGAGTCAAGTTTATAATGAATTTTTAATCTATTATAATTAATTTAATAAATAATTATGAGATACAAGATATATCAGGAGAACAACAGTATGGAAGATTTTTCATCTATTAAAACCTATAACACTAGTTTGATTATTTAGTATATAAAAGATAGGGGAAAATAATAAATATAATTGCTATCAATGATCTTTTTTTTTTCACTTAAATAGCATTTCCTTATTTACATAATCTAAATATTATAAAATACTTATGGAATATAATATACTTATACAAAAGTTTGTAATTTAATATTGAGGTTTAAATTGTAAAAATATTACTGCTTTGAAAGATACAATTAAATTATATGAAATGTGCTTAAAATATGTAAGTTTTAAAGGTCTCTTTAATAAATAAATTATTTTATCAATAGTTAGAATTTTATTATCATTTTTAATAAATTTTTAATTGTTTATCATTTAATTAGAGTTGTGTTTATTTGTGAAGTAAAATATGTAGGAATTTAAATTTTCTAAGTTATATCTGGAATTTAGCTGTTGAAATCTATATAAAATATTTTTTCTAATCTATATATATATGATAAAATTAATTTATCTTATCTTCCTCTCTTATTCAGAGTAGAACCTCCTTAGTTTCCTCTCTTCCTAATCTGCTGCAATGACTTTCTTAACTCCTACTCTCAAATCTCCAAACTAATCATATTCAAATCCAAGTCCACTCATACCCTTAGCTAGCGAATTCCCATTGGCTCCTCTCTTTGAATTTGAAGAATCTAACCCAATATTTGAAAGTTCCTCGTCAATTTCGCCTGTCTCTCCTGTATCAGCTACTTAGTGGTAATGGATCTTCATCAAGAATATCGTGTTTTCAAGTTCATGACGGTTTAAATCCTCATCCTAAATTAAATCTACGAAATACTCTTGCTGCACTTGCTTTTACGTCACTTTATTGAAAATTAATACTAATAAAAAAGCTAAATAATAAATATATACAGTAACCTTAATGACATCATTAAATAAAATATTCCAATGCGTGTAATTAAACCTAATCATATTTAAGCATATTATTTTATGATTAATTTTCGGTATCTTAACCTCGATTTGGGATATTGTATATATTTAATTTTTAAATAACTGTAGTTGTGTTTAATAAACTAAAAATAAACAATTTAGTCTGCTCATAAAATTAATTTTTCTGTTATTTTAATTAAAAATAAGAAAGCAGATGATTAAAGAATAGGATAAACTAACAATCAGCTCTTCAATTAGATGTACAAATATATATATTGTTAAAATTTAAAATCAAAAGATCAAACGAAGGAACTTCCTTAATGCTTCAAATTTTCTCTATTAGCCAATATAAAGTTAATTTAAAACTATTAGTTTTACTTTATCCAATACTTTTTATTTATTCTAAATTCTTAATCCGTTCTTGATTTTATAAGCATTATAATGGTTAAGAAAATAGGGTTAAATGCTTTGTCTTTGTGATAGGATTTTATTGAGCTTACACAAATAAATCTTTTACCAGTAAAAATGAATGAATTGTTTTTAGCACTTTTTATATAGTTTCTGATTCAAGCACATTCAAGTTGATATCATTGAGAATTTATAGTGCAAGTGCTTTCTGTTCATTATAATTTTCCAGTTCCATTCTAAAACTCACAAATCTAGGCGGCTTACCTTTAAAGTCCTAACTTAAATCTAATCCTCTGAGAGTTAATAATTTATCCAGCCTAAGAAGCTAGATGATCAAGTCCAAACACTACATCATCATAAAGTATTTAAAATCCCTTAGAAATAGGTCCGTGATTACGATTAGCTTATCCAGTTAAAAACATTTATCTTAAATTTCCTAGTCTACTTCCTCTTTGCTCTAACTGATCTGTGTTAAATTCCTTAATTTTCATGAGTTGCTTTTTCTTAACTTCATAGTTTTACTTCTCTCTTGAAATAATATTCATCCAAATCCTATTTTAAGTGTTTATCTAAGCTAAATGTGAACTGAAGCTATTTAGTTATCTACTTGCATAACCGACACCGCCCTCAAATAGATCTTGATCAACAGCTAAATCTTAGAAATCCTGATCCTCTTATGATGATGTCATTATGAAAAAGGCCCCTCTTCTATAGCTATCTAAGATTGAGCCAACTGGTCCCACTCAAGCTGAAATCGTTTATTTGATAAAGTTATAGTCTCCTTTTAGAAATTATTTTAATCCAATCCTATTGGGATTTTGGAAGAGAGATTAAAAACATATTGAAAACTATTCGCTGTCTCACCAAGGTTTCCAAAAAGGCCCATAGAAACAATTTCCAAGAATTGGTGATGAGAGTAACATTAATAAATATAATGCTTCTTTATCTAGCTTACAAAGATTGGCAAAAGCAAATGCTAATGAGATATTTTGTATTAACTGAACTTTAGTTGCACATTTTTCAATTTACTCAATAGGACTATGAACTTCAACGTTGGATTCATTGTGAATTCTCTGAAGAGTATTGGTGATAATTGGAATGAAAAGTTCAGTCTAATATCATTGATAAAGAATTGCTCAAAGAACTTTCTTCTAAGCTTATTAATCTTTTTATCATAAGACTTTTTTAATTCATTTATAGTTTCTTTTATCCTATCTATTTCTTCAGATTCATTATAAGGATTTAAGCCAATTTGCTTGAAACTCTCTTATTGTGATTATCTCTTAGCATGACTAAATTGGCTAAAATTTATAGATTTTCCAATTTTTAGAAATCCAAATATAAAAAGAACTTAATTGTTTAGAATATTATAATTATTATTCCTTACCCTGCAAACTTTCCTCTTCAATGCAATTCTCAATTGTTCGTATCATGCATGCTCGCTCAGTTTGGAACTTTAGCCTCAAGACTAAAAATCTTGACTCTGCTCTTCAAATCAACAAAGTAGAATCACAAACATTAGGGCCTCAATTCTTTTTAATCTTTTCTTTCCTTATTATCAATTTTTATCAAATAAATAAAAACCGGACAAAGCGAGAAATTTTCTATAATTTTTTTCACTTTGCCCGGCCAAAGTAAAATTAACTATTATGCCTAATAAATTTTATCATTAATATTTTATTTCAATTAAAAATGATTAATTCTTTATTAGGAAAAACTACAAATCTATCAATTTATAATTTACATGATATTAATTTACTTTGCTTGCATAATGAACAAATTTAAATTTAAATAAGAAATATTAGTCTAATTTATTATTATACACAAATTGCTCACACTGTAGGCTTTTCTTTTTCTTCCTTCCTTGTTTAATTAATTTAGTAATTAAATTTTCAAAGGTCATATCTCTGACAGTGGTATATAAAAGTTTTCTGGTACAAGACTATTGAATACTTGACTCTTATGTGCAGTGCTTAATTACTTCTCCCTCTTACTTGCTGATTCTATATTTTATGTCTCTTCTCATTTCCTACCTAAAGTCTGGTTTGATTATTTGTTCATGAAAGATTTATTCAGCCACTAATAGCTGATAAATTTTTATACCGTATCTGTAAAAGTTTCTCATAAATCGTCAACTTAAGTTACAATGATTTTAGATGAGTGTATGAATTCATTATTTGATTTTCACCATGCCCTGTTTACTCTAGCCCACACATAATTTCAAAGCCTTTAAGTTTTAGTTTGGATAAATCATTGGAAAGTAAAATATTCTCTGGTCTTATATCATTATGAATGATTCCGTTATCATGCACTTCCTTGATAGCATAAAATAATTTAGTTGCAATTACTTTCTTCTCATAAGGTCTTAATATTTTTGATTGTAATGATAACTCTAAGTCTGTGACAAGTCCTATCATATCGATTTATATATGCAACTTAGAACTAACTTAATCTGTCAAGTTCAACTACTCTTTCTGATTTTCTCTCCCTTTCACTAACTAAGGCTTGCATATAGGCATCAAATTTGTTTTAGTTATTACTGTGCTGCTCCATGTACTTTACAGGAAATAAATCTGAGATCTTCTTGTCAATTACTCTTTCGATTATAGAAGATTTGTATGAGCAAGTAGAATTTTATCATAATCTCCAAAAACTAGCCAATACCCAATTAGTTTATTATTTAGAAGATTGAGATTTATTTCAAGCTACAGATTTATATATGATTCCATCCTGTTGACTACCATACCATTATTTCTAATATTTTTCCAGTCTTATCGATTTTAAATTTTCCTTGTATCTTTTTTCTTTGGATTTTCGATTTTATTTTAAATAGCTTGAGTGATATAATGGTTTCTGTCTAAATCATACTGTTTAAAATCTTGGTCTGAATACTATTTTTTAATGATATGCTTTTACATTCTGTACCTTGAAGGAAATCGCTCCTCGCAAATTGGGCAAGGAAAATTATTTTCTTTATCCTTTTTGTGTCTATATTATTATTGCTTTATATGATAATTTGTAATATATTTTCTAAGTTCCCACTAAGCTTGAAATTATATCTTACACCCAGCATATCCACAATCAATTTTTTTAAGGCCTCAACAATCATTCTTGAAATTGTGCTTATCTATATCTGGAATCTTTTTACCAAGTTAATTTTTTCTTGACTTTCTAATACTTTTGGTTCTTCTTTATATTTCACTTTTTTCAGCTTTAGAAAGGTATTAACTATATTTATACTAGCGAGAAAACGAGCCAAATCAAAACAAAAAACTATTTTTATCTTCTAATTTTTGAATCTGTGGATTTGATTTTGGAACAATTTTGTCAGTTTATTCAATTGATTTGGATTATCTTCGCTTTTGAAGAATTTGTATTTAGGAGTACATTTTTGCTTTTTTAATAAAAAAATTATTTTACTAAAATGATTATGTATTTTATAACTTAGTGTAGTTAAATATTTATTAGTAAAAAACAATCTAATAAATTAAAACTTATAGATTTATACATTTTCAAAGATTGGCTTATTCATAATTAATTTAACTTAAATTTATTTGAAATTAATAACAACTAAATTATTGTAGAAATACATTTGAATTTGGGAAATTAATTTTAATTAAATATATAGTAATACAAAATATTGGCAGTTAAAGTTGACCAATTTAAACGATCTAGGGCTTATTCGATAGAGAATTCAAAATTAGATGGACTTTGTTATTGGCGGTACTATTTATCGCATCCCTATAGCGAGATAACTTGAGTTTAATGTGAGAGTATAAAATGAATTTAGAGGGATTTAATTAAAGTGAAGTTATCTCGCTCCAGAGATGAGATAAAATAATACCGCAAATAGTAAAGTCCAGCTAATTTTCAATTCTCTATCGAATGAGCCATAGATCGTTTAAATTGGCCAACTTTAACTGCCACGATTTGTATTACTATATATTTAATTAAAATTAATTTCCCAAATTCAAATGTATTTCTACAATATAATTAAACCTAATTGAAATATTAGACATAAAGTTTTAAAACTTATTAACTTTTTAATTCATTCTGATGCTTAATTTATTATGCTTGTTAGCTTCTATAAAAAATAAATACTTTCAAACTTGATACTTTAATTAGATAAATTGGTATTATTATATAAGCTTATCAGAAACTTTATAAATAATAATTGAAATATAATTAAACATGGACGTGAATATGATACATGAGTACAGAAATATTAGTCAGAATGAGATAAAATTGACAGAATTGATGAACAAATTTTTATCAAAATAAGATTTGCACTCCTATTTATCATAACAAGGTATATACCTAGATTAATTAAATTATTATAGCTGGAATATTTCTGCCAAATCTTAACAACACAAAAATAGAATTCTTAAAATAAATTATTAATGGTACTAAAAAATTCCTGTATAACAAGGATGTAAATATTGTAACTTTACCTAAATACCAAGAACTATGTATGAAAAATTTACAAGAACACATGCAAAATGATATATAAATTACTCAATATATGCCAGATATAAATAAAAAAGGCCAAAAGGGGTCGCTTTAAAGAAACTTTTTCTTCGGAGTGATGAGCACAATAAGAAAAAATATTTTGGATGATATGATACATGAATGCAATCTCCAGAGATAAGGCAAAAAAGATGTAAATAGCATCAGACAGACAATATTAGCAACAATTAAATGGGCAGAAATTTTAAACAAGCATCCTTATATATCAAGTAAGAATAATAAATTTTAATTTTCATTCAGAAAAAATGGATGGTCAATATTCCTAATGCAAGACAGAGTTTTGTTGAGTTAAAAGAAACAATAAAAACAAGCTGATTTAAAGAAAAGTTTTAAAGCAAAATTTATTGATAATCCATTCACTAAATAAAACTCCTAAAACCATTAGAAATCAAGTAGACAACTAGAAGAATTAAAGAGTAATATTCAAGAAAATTAAACTCAAGATAAAATTAATAACGCGATCTAATTAAAAGTTCAAAATATGAGTATATATATTATATATCAATAATCTTGCTAATTATCTAATACCTTTATCTGCTATTCTTTTCGCTATATTATTGTCCACTTTATTAATGCTATTTAAAATAATTTGTCTACTATCAAGTTTGATATTTTTAAGCATCTAATCTGCAAGTTCTTTTTTAAATTCTTACTTTAAGACAGACTAATAATTCTCGATGGGATTGAGTTAAGGCATATAGGGAGCATTGAATAATAACGCAATATCATATTTTTCACACATGTTTCTCACCTCTTTAGAGTGATGCGCCTTAAGTTGTCTAAATAAATTACTATTTTGTTATTATAATTCTGATTTTATACTCCTTTAATGAATTCTTCAACATCTTATTTTTTTATAGAGTTAGGCTTAATTATAAATTCTACAAGGCCGTCTTGATTCGATATACCTCCAATTATTGCTTAAGTTTTAAGTTTGGTATCTTTTTTCTAAAATTTGGTACTTGGTATATGGGAGTCTCCAAGATTTATTTTTTATAGTTTTATGAGTGAATATAGCTTCATCCACAAATATTATCTTATAACTGCACTCTATATAATATGAAACCTTAGCTTAAATTTCTTAAACTTTTAGCATTGCTTCACTCTCATTAAGGTCATAAAATTTTGGAGAAATATATATTTACTTAAATTTTATTCCATGTTATCCGTATATACTACGAAGCTTAGTGACAGATAATTTAACATCAGGATATTTACGATGAAACATAATGCATCTTTCAAATAATGAATAACTCGAAAGTTTTTCTAGCGTTTTATTATTCGTAAGATAGGTAATATGCTCAATACTCAACTTATCCCTATTTATCTTACATTATTTAACTACTCCATTACATTCATTTTAGTACCTAAAAACATACTACTTGATTTTATATCTACTCTTGGTAATCAAAAAACCTAAGTTCCGTTCTGATATAATTGGTTTCAAATTACTCTCACATTGATTTGTTCCGAATCACAGTGAAAAAATATATTCTGGCGTAATTACAAAAGGTTATACCAATTTATTCATTTTTAATATGAAATAAAATATTTATGATAAAATTTATTAGGCATAATATTTAATTTTACTTGGCCGGACAAAGTGAGAAAAAAATTATAGAAAATTTCTCTTTTTGTCCGGTTTTTATTTATTTGATAAAAATTAATAATATAAAAAAAGAAAAGATGAAAAAGAATTGAGGCCCTAATGTTTGTGATTCTACTATGTTGATTTGAAGAGCAGATTTAAGATTTTTAGTCTTGAGGCTAAAGTTCCAAACCGAGCGAGCAAGATACGAACAATTGAGAATTGCATTGAAGATGAAAGTTTGCAGGGTAAGGAATAATAATTATAATATTCTAAACAATAAAGTTCTTTTTATATTTGTATTTCTAAGAATTGGAAAATCTCTAAATTTTAGCCAAAAATGTCAAGAATATACTTGTAGAATTCATAACAAAAGTTTCCATCTAAATTTAGATCAAATGGAGCTAAGTCTAGGAGGAAGTATTTGTAACAGTAAAGGTTCTCAATAGTTTGATTGTTTATTAAGTTAATAAAAATAATAATAGATTATCAAGAGTATGCATCTTAAGGATAAATTTTCTCTAACTTGCTCCAATTTATTTCTTAAAAATAATAGCATCATTTCACCTCACTAATTAATTATCAATTTAAATACTATCTGCCCTAATAGAGATCTTCCTGCTTTTATTTGTTTATTGTTTAATAGATTTAAGATTCTTTATGAAAATGTAAGCTATTTCTCTTGCTTTGCTGTTGAAAATTGGCATGCCAAATTTTTAATTGTCCCTTTGAGTTTTTTTGTGGTATCTTTTTATTTCATTTCCTCCTATATCTTGATTAATTCAGCATGACTTGTACATTTGAGCATTCATTATTCTCACACATTTCATTGTTTTTTCATTAATAATTTCTAGAATAAAGTTTCTATTATTCTTCTTGTCCGTTAGGCTAGATCTATTCATTCTTTTTAATGTGATCTATGTTATGTGGGCCTAGATAAGTATCTTAAGACTGAGAACATATGGAAATAGCTAGTAGTTTGTTTCCAAGCAGGTAACTCCAAGAAAATGATATGATATTGAATGGCTTTATAATATCGAAATCATCACTTCTACTATCTTGTTAAGCAACTTTGAAGGTTGTCTTTGTCAAATTTTCAATCCTATATGGCGGGGCAAATGAAATATCATTGACCACAATAAAGAATTAGTTGTTTTCTTCGTTATGAGAACATTGATAATCATGCATTCATTATCAAATGTTGACTTTAATCTGATGTTATATTCTCCGATCAAGTCTATTTTAGATTTGCCTTAGTATTCGTCGTCTTCCAGCTTTACACTCACATAATTTTCCTTTTAGCTGTCTGTCCTATGGAATACGCTTGTCTCTTAAGGTAATATTTCAAAGATCCTATATTAACATTATTATGATCAAATAAACTTACCCATTTTCTTCTCACTCTGATTGTATCACATAAAGAGTGTAGTAAGTCTTATTAACAAATGTGTATTTTGGATTGAAAGTAATTAGTTTTGAGAATGAAAATGGAAAGGGTAAGTAAGACACTAGTGAGACTATTTCAAAAACACTTTACTAATTCTCATTTCTTCACTTATCTTGGATGCTTATTGATTCTCCCTAGAGTTTACTTATGTCAAAATTAATATTTGACCATATTGAATAAATAAAGAGTACTTTAAAAAAGTCAATATTTTATCTAATTTTATTTTCAATGATTAGTTTTCATATAATAAATTCTCAACTGGGCTCTCTGAAAATAAGATTACTCTTTTAAGTTAATCCTTATCCATCAGTGGAGTTTCAAATAAATTTGGTTTTGCAACTGATAGATAATTAAGAATTAGAACGTCATTTTATACAAGGAAATCATGATAGTTGATGTAATAAATTGAGTTCTTTGATATCATTGTTTGCTATTCATACTTCTAATGATAGTTCTCTATCTCTTATTTTATTTCTTCTTGAGTGTGAGTAACTTCATCAACCAATCTAACTTTGGGCATAAACCTAACACTTTATTTGAAACTTTAGTGTCTATATTTTCTAGTTTCTTTTCCTCCTCCTTTTCTTGCCCCTATTTATTCAGCATTTCTTAAGCCATATTAATTGTTGAAACTTTATTGATATCTTCATTTGAAAGGACTGAGATGATTCCTTAATTTAAATCATCATCAATTTTATAGGGGACTCCCAGGGTTTTAGTCTACTGTGACCATTCGGATTTGATTTAGACAAAGCATGATGGAGTTCTCTGTAATTTATGTCATATTCCACATAGTTGATGTGGCGCTTTACAGATGAGTATTTCGCATGTGACTTTCCATCTTTCACAGACTCTGTTTGGAAACTGTCTAAGCTATTTTTTTCTTCCAAATTTTTAACCGCTTTTGTCAAATTCATCTTAAGCTGAGCTCTCCATATTATTTTTGTTGTTCTTGTATATAGAGTAGAAATCAGAGTCAATATTCTCGTAGGGCAAATCATATTTATCGAAGGCAAAGTTTTCCTAAATTAATATTCAGTAAATATATCAAAGCTTACTGTTGTCATTTAAATTAATAGGGGCATCTGAGTGTTGTTTAGGAACCAATATTTTGAGTAGAAACTTATTTGATAGTAACCTTAAATAAAAGCAAATTTAGCGCAAAAATTAAATTGATTTTAAAATTGTGATGTCAATTAAAACAGTAACTTTTCTATTTCAAGAATCTAAATTGATTTTTCCCAACGAAAGTGTAATTTTTCTGCTGGATTTCATCCTCTTCATTATCTTCAAACATTGATTTGATGTAATTTTCTTGCTCAATTTATTCAGTGAGCTTATAATCAGTTAAAATAGCGAAAAAATTTATAATGTAAAAATGGACAAATACAAAATTTACACAAAAATATCATGATTAATCTTATTCAAATAAATAATATATTACATTAATATTTAAAGGGAAAACATCAAACTATGAATATAATAAATTCTCTTGATCATCCTATATTTTATAAAAATATAAATATTAAACTTTAATTCGTTTTTATGAATTTTAGAAGAAAATATTATCTTCTAAATCAAATAAAATTAAGTTTATGTTAAATTGATAGTTAGTTTTCTCATATTTTGCTAATACAAGGTTAAAAATCAATATTCATATAAAAAGTTTAATATCTTAAAATTTTGTTTCTTTATAAAGAAATAAGTTGCTAATTTACTTGTTAAAATAATTTAAGCAAATCAAAAAATTTAATGATTAAAATGAAATTTAATTTTTAAATATATCAAATTCAAATATACAAAAGTTTACATACAAAAAATAAAACTATTATATATTTATTGGTACAAAGCAGAAATAATAAATAAGTTTTTCTACCTCGTACCAATTTAATTATATTAATTAAAAAACAAAAGATTTACAAAAATTAATTATAATAATTGTTTGTTATTAAGAACTATATATTTTTGAATAATCTTTAAAAATTGTTGCATTCAAAAATATTTTTCTATTTTAACTGAATCATCATCATCTTTATCGTTCTTCAAAGTGACGAAAGGTGAGTTATCAAAGCCTGGAATACGTAGTGACATCTCAAAGTTTCCAAGAGGGTTTAAGAACAACGTTTAATTTGATGAATACATCTTAGTCCCTAAGATAAACCATTATTTAAATATAAAATTCAATCATTAAAGGATTTTACAAATAAGGTATATAGTTCTGCTTGTCTCTGAATTATTTATATATTTCTTTTCTGTTTTGACATGGAAGGTTTAATTATCTCTAATGATATTCCTAAAAACAAGAGATATATGAACTGGTAGTAAATTCTGAATAACAAATGGAGGAGATATTTGCAAGTACTTTAATGAAATAAACTCTGTCTGCTGAGTATTAAAATCTATGAAGCTTCTTATGCTGTACACATTTGCATTAAGCACAAAGAACAGTTAATAGTTTTTACGTTGACCTATGCTTGCATTTAAGACTTTCGAGGAAAGAATTAAAGGCTTTTTCTCGAATATTTCTCTGTCATCTTAAAGCAATGATACATCAACTACATCTGTCCATTCATACAGAGCTTAGTCTTTTCTATTCGCTTTTTCATTCATAACTGCTGGTCTCATTCATTAAAAAAAAACATAGATAATTCTTATTTGCTCAAATCCACAAGCTTTCTGAGGTATGATTAAGCTTTACTCTGGTTAGATAATTTAGTCATGTGTACCGAAATTTTAAAAGTAATTAAATATTTATAAATTCCTGTTTTAACTTTCAAAAAGTTTTCCATTATCAAAAACACTAACTTCCTATTTCTAAATAGGCTGCTTTTAATTCTTAGTTAGCTGAATCTCTAATGGAATTTTAAGGTTATTAGTAATTTGCATTAGTGATCTAATAATCAGCTACTTTACTCAATGTTTCTATACTATATAGCAAATGATATAGATTTGTCACTGTTCATCCCAATAAATTCTTTGACAATTTAAGTTCTATATGTTTATCTCAAATACTGAAGTTTTCTCGACACAGGATTCTTATCCAATATTAGCTGCAAGAATACTTTCTTTGGCTGTCCTCGAAGTTATCTGAGATTTTCTCTTCTGTAATTTGAAATTGGCCTCTTAGTTAAGCTAATTTTCTGAAGATTTCTGCATTTAAATGGTCTTCGAATTCAAACTCTTCATTATAGAGATTAACGTTCATGTCATCCATATTGTGATCGGCTTCATCTTAGATTAGTTGCTAAATCTCTTCCAATTTATTACTCTGGAAAATTTAATTAAATAAAATTTAATTAAAAAAAGCAATATTTTCAACTCATGCATCAAAATTAAGCTCATTTAATTCTTCAGGCCAAAGTTCTTAAAAGATGGGCTGATTGATAGTTTTAAACATTAATATTTCTCCTGTACTGTTCTTAATGTAGTATTAAAATGAAGCCAATTTCATGTCTTTTCTGGATTTGCTATAGTTGTCCTTCAGTTCGGTCTTCTATAGTTTTAATGCTAAATATTTAAGAATTTAATTATAAATACTTCATTAAGAGTATTCTTTCTCTTAATTAAGTACGCTTTGAAAATAAAAAAAAGTCTCATAAAGAACAACTGAGAAGTTAAAGTTAATTATTTTATTTATCTTAATTTAAATGTTTTGACTCTTCTTCTTTGCTTCTTAAATTATAAACTCAACTTTAGTTTTCTCAATTAAAGGTTCATAAAAATTTAATTTTTTATTGAAATAGTAGACTTCAAGAGGAAAATTGCCTGTAGTTAATCTGTTGTTATTAAGCTAATTTTGAATATCTTAATTGATAGATAATTATTCATTTTTTATAAGGATTTTATGGATTATAATATCCACAGAGGTATTCCTCATTTCAATAGAAAACATAGGCAAACAGAGTTAGTCAAATTATAATAAAAAGTCTTATTTTATACTGGTATCTCCTGATTCTTTGATAAGAACAAAATAGAATTACTTAAATATTATTGAAAAGTTGCTAAGTTATTTTAGATTAATGCAAATAATTTTCATATATAAATTATAAATAATTGATTTTTATTTATTTTAAATTCTAATTATTTAAACAAGTTAGTTTTGTTCTCTGCTAAAGTTTTACTACATTTCTTTCTGCTTCTTTTAGTTAATCTTAACCTGATTCTGTAAATAATGATTAAATACTTAGTTTATGGGTGCAATATAATCAATATATATATTTTTTATGCTTATTCTTCTATTATGTTTTCAATCAAAAGCTTGATTTAGAATGTTTTTCTTAAAGATATTTCAATTTCTATTAAGGTAATGTATTTTCATTGGTTAATTGCTAAGTTACCATCATATTTTTAGCATCTATTTGAGATTGAGAAAAATCAATATTAAATGGATGGATTAGTGTTACTTTAGCAGTAGTATCCATTAAATTTGAATGACTAATAGATTTACTATTTGAGTCTAGGCATAATATTTATTAATAATCCATAAATCACTATGAATATTATAAGTATAGACATTTTTTGCTAGTATATCCATAAAGTTACCAGTAAAGTATAGGTTTTGGATGTTAAGCTGCTTTTACTTATTATATATTTAAATTTTCAGTTAACTTTCAATAACGAGCATTTACTGTTCTTGACTCATATTTTTTTCAAACTCATCTTTGATATTTCAATTAAGCATTTAAATAAGATGGGGTCCACCCGTTTGCATTTGACTCTCAAAATAATTTTGTTTCTTTTCAAAAAAAAGGCCTAAAGCAATTTTTAATTAGTATATTCAAAATTTAGAGTATTTTAAGGCTTGTTATGAAGACTTTGAGAATTATTGTATGACTTTTGATCGCTCATAAGCTTTTATATCAATTCTCTCTTTTTACCTCTTTTTAAGATGTATTTATAACTCTATACACTCTTGATAAGAGATAATATCATTCATAAAACTAAAATCAAAGAATTACTTTTAGTTTAGAAATTGTAAGATTTATTCTGTATTTTTTAATCTATGTATAAGATAATTCTGATATTAAGATTTGTGATTTATGCTTCTATTACATATATAATTGCTTCTTAGTGATGTTTATGATATTAGACAAATTACAATCCAATCTTTTAAGTTTTATTAGTGCCAACCCCAAAATACAGAACGTTCTTAGCATCATAACCTTTTTGTTTTTATATCAATTAGAGAGATTTGAATTAAGAAATAAAATTAATGCAAGCTTCTTCGCTTTTTTTTATTTTTAAGACTGTAATCTCATACATATTTCTAGAAACTTTATCATAGTTTTATGAATTTAAAAGATTTTATAAATTGAAGTTGTCAAAGGCTTAAGAAGATTTCTTGTTGGATGCATCAATAAATTCAAAATCTGTCTTTTCTTATTCAAACTATTAAAGAATTTATTAAGACTGATTATAGTTGTAAAGTATAACAAAATTATCCTCACGATCTTCGAATCCCAATCAAAATATCCACTCCATAGTGATAGTTCCAATATTTATGGATTGAATTTCAACTAATAAATCGAGCACTTTTAGCATATTGACAGTAAACACGCATAATTTTACTTAGAATGTTTTATTTTTAACTTCTTCTTAAGTCAATACTTTATTGATATTCAGATTTTAGTTGGTGCTTTATTCGTTTATGTTTTATATTGCATTTTGATTGTTTGAAGTAATATTCTACATTATTTTGAATGAATCTTCGAAATGATGTTCAACTATATTTATAAAATAAGCATATAATTAAATTTGCTAGGAGAAGAATATAATTTTAATTGATAGTAACAACTAGTGACTAAAGATCAATAGTTTTTAATCCTTTATTTAATATTATTAAATAACTAAAATTAAAAATTTCTTGTTCCAAAATTTTCGATTTTCTCTATATATTTTATAAAAATAGAGTATAAATAATTTATAATTTCAATATCACCGAAAATCCTTGAGTTTGCATTAATGGATAAATTGCGTCTTAGAATTATGATTTAGCTATAAATAGCATTGCTTAATCAAAATCTAGATTGAAAACCCCCTTTCTTAGCTAATGTTGATTTCTTTAATTTTTAGATACATGTTATTCCCTAATACATTTGAATTTGTGAGATTAAGCTGAAATATTCTTTTATTAATTTTATTAGAAACAGTTAAAGTCAACCAAATATTACAATCTTGTGCTTGCTATATAATAAATTAAACATTAAATGGATAGTATGATATATAAATCTCTAATAAATAAGTTCAAAATAATCTATATGAATTGGATGAACCTAATTAAAGAATTATTTACTTTCAATTTACACGGGGACATCTTTAAACATATATTGTAGGAATACATTCGATTTGGGAAATTAAAACTAAAATAAATAAATAGTTAATATAATTCGTGGCAGTTAACTTTCTTGAAACCTAGACAATATGGTACTTGTTCGATAGAGAATTGAAAATCAGCTGGACTTTACTATTAGTGGTACCCTTCTATTTCATCCTTGGAGCGAGATAACACGACTTTAATTTAAGCATTATTATCTACTAAACAAATCACTCAAAATTAAAGTCGTGTTATCTCGCTCCAAGGATGAAATAGAAGGGTACCACTAATAGTAAAGTCCAGCTGATTTTCAATTCTCTATCGAACAAGTACCATATTGTCTAGGTTTCAAGAAAGTTAACTGCCACGAATTTGATTAGTTATTTATTTATTTTAGTTTTAATTTCCCAAATCGAATGTATTCCTACAATAATATAAATTGATTTTTTATAATTCCATTTCAGTTTAAGTTCATTTTTTGTTCTATTTTTATATTCTTTTAATGGTATTTAGGCATAGCTATTAGTTATCTAAGCCTTTGATATTGCCTCTATATAAAATATAAACATTTAATAAAAAATTGAGACTTTCTTGCTTATTCAAGTTGTTATTCTATTTAACTTGGCTATTTTTCTAATTTCTCTTGATTTTCTTTTATTTAGTTTATCTATTTTTAGAGCTTAAACAATGATTAAATTAATTAGTTTTCTAATTTATGGGAAAGTAATTTTTTAAAGAGATAAAGAAATTTTACTTAATCATTAAATTTATAGTAATTTCATATCAAGTATGAGAACCATATAATTGAGTTGGATATTTAATGTTTAATATTTATGGTAAACTTCCTTTCATAATAGAGCATTCAACCATATTCATCGATAGCTTCAATTGATTTTAAGAATAACTCTTGATCATTTTAAAGCACTCTAATCTCCCATTATTTTAAAATTTATTTGGCATCTAGTCCATCTTGAATCATTCCTACTTTTAGATTTAAAACCTTAAAGTTCGACACTTTTTTCTTAACCAATAATCTACAATCTAAGGCTTCCTATTAATTTGAAATATTTTAGTATTTACTCTTAGGTTATTGTTACTATGGCTTTTACTACTAGCTAATGCGAGATTAACTTTGATGGAAGTCAACTATAGAGATTATATGATTTTATTCAAGAGATTTTCACTAATTTAAAACTCAAGCAGTCCTATTTTACTAACCACATTTGATCTATAGTTTTAATCTTGAAGCACTTATAAATTAATCGCTATCTTGATTATGCTCAATCATGTTTATTCTGTCTTCATCTTTTAAATCAAAGATTGGCTTTCTTAACTGATCCTACTTTAGTTGGTTGTTACTCTTGGAGAATCATCTGTGAAAGATAGTCATCATGATAGTAGTTTTAAGATTTTAATATTATTTACTGAGATTTCTTAGGAACTCAACAACAATTTTTAATTATTTTAATAGTAAGTTTGATTTATATGTCATTTTATTACATCTTCTTCCTAATTTTATATATATAATTCATCATTTTTAGACTGATGAGTTGTCCATTTTAATTAAAGCCAATTCATGCAATTACAACGCCGTGTATGAATTTGATTTGTAATTTATTTTTATCTTTAATTATATGATTATAGAGTATAATTAAAAAATTAAAATAAAATTATGTACATAACTCCTAATTTTTCAATTTCAAAATATAAAAAGGGAATTCCTTTGTATCTCATATGAAATTAGAGCTAGTTCTTCATAACAAAATTTTCTAATTTACTTTTCAGACCTTGCATAATTAAATAATTCAAAAACTTTAGAATTAATATAAATTTAATCTTATAATTCTATAAATTATATAATGTCTTATTTTAGATTTGATGATTCCAAGACGCTTAGCTTGAATCTATTAATCCAAAATTCGAAGATAAACTTGATTTACATAAGACTATTCTTATCTTGTTATTATTTTAAATATTTATATAAATTAATGTTTTTATTATTTCTGTTTTATGTCTGGTTCTTATACTGTTTCGAAATGTTTGTCAAGTTTAAGCATTTAAATGATGTCTTAATCAAAAGAATCTTAAGCATCATAGAAGCCATCCTCATAAATTTCACTCTCTAGTTAATTGCTATGTTGATTCTTATTCGATTAGAATGAAAAATAAATTTAAACAAATTTTATGCGTTCAAAGCAGATTAAATGTTCTATGTTTATCACCCAAGGATGATGTCAAAGTGCCATGTAGCGCATTCATGCCAATCAATTGATTCTTCTGGTTACTTATGATGGTTGGTTTGCATCATAAGATCTTACTCTATTCCATTCAGAATCTGTCCTCGTCCTAGTCAAGCTCATCGAAACTTCTTCTATGAAGTCTATTGAATTCTCTTTCAAACTTCATTTGCTAGGCATTTATATGCTCAAAATATTAGAGTTCTCTATAGACTTCTGATGAAACGAGGGTCTTCTTTAGACTTTTGATGAATATTTATCATGGTATTTTTGGAAGTTATCAGTGAATTGCTTCAGTCCTTCAATTCTTTATTTGTAATTTTAAGTTCAAAACAATTTAACCCTGTTTAAATTAGGTAATTTTACTCAATCTTTGTATCTTCTTTCAATTGTAGAGTTTACTTTTATAAATCAAAATTAATGTATGCTTTCTTTAGAATTATGAACCTTTCATATTCTTGTTAGTTTTCTATAAATGAAAAGTTCTATAATTATTACATAGTAGCTGCATAATGCAAAACTGAATCATAAATAGTCAATGAGTACTAATCCGTAAAATCTAAAATAATTTCTTCTTTTAAATTTGGGAAATCTTAATTCATTTAGCTAACTAGTTTATTTTTTAGAGCATAATGAGACAATCTATTTCTTACAACTCTATATCCCGTCTAAAATATCAAGAACTTTGAGGCATCATAGTAAGTATTATCTGGTATTAATATTTAAATTCCCTTTAAACTACAACACACGAATATTTCACTTTTCTTCAACATTTATTTTTTTATCTTGGGCCTTTTGCTTGAATTACTCCAATCTAGAATCAAAATCTGATTCAGCAGAGGTATTTTTGGTAATTTGTATTGAAGCAGTATTCATAAAAATTTAAAATCTTGAAAGTAAAATACTTGCAAATAGTTCAAGAAAAGGTCAATTTATACAATTGTATTTTCTCTCCTTTTAAGTTTACTCTTCTTTGATTTAACTGAAATACCATAAAAGGACTTTAATCCGATTCCCCAAAAAGAGTTTGATCATTCAATATATAGTGGAAGTCCGATGTTAACATTTGTATTTGCTTCTTCATCAATATCTGTTCTTTCTTAATTAAAATCATTAAACTTTAGCCTAGTTGCTCTCTTTTTTAGTTCAGATCTATTAAGATCATTTGAAAGTTTTTGTCTTGGCTTATTAACATCTCTCTTATACAAAGCTCTGGAAAACTTCTGATTTTCAATCAATCTATCAACTACTTCAGTGTTTTTAATTATCAGAAGCTTAGAAGATTTTCTTGAATTTTATATTGATTGATAAAATGTTTCCTAAATAGTCAGGAACATGAAATACTTGCTTTTAGAGTCTTGCTTTTTAGTAACAAACATAATGTCGATTTTAGGGACGTTTAAAGTCATATGACTATGAGTTTTAATTTTGAAGGCTTGAGCTTTAAATTCATGCATATTTGGTAATAGGATTGAGCAATGTCCTAATTCCAAATTTTAGCAACTCATTATTGCCTCAATTTATTAGTCATCTACTGGCTCTTCCTCATCATCACTTTGAATGTCTTAATTGCTTTGAACCATATTATCGAAATCTTAGAGATCTGAAGGTAAAGTCTAACTATCTTATTAAGCACCAGATATATGGCATGTAATTAAAATTTAATGGCTCATATAATAGTTTTAAGTGTTCCAGGAATCCAACTCTTCCATCTTGAGTTATTAATTTCCTCTAAGATTTCCTCTTCTTTTCAACTCTTTTCATAACAATCACAGTTTACTCTGGACTTAACTTAGTCTCTAATCTATTAACTTTATTATCTAACTTTTATTAGTCTTAAAATATTAACTCCAAGTTTTGTGATCCAGTATCTTGAAATGATAAGTCTATCATAATAGTCATTCACATATTACATCACATATAAACTTCAGAATTTTAAATTAAGATATAAATTAATACAAAATTTGTTTAACTATAATAGTTCGAAGATTTGTTGATGCCTTTTCTGTTTTAATAATTTTTCACTCTTAGTTTTTCTTATATAGTATACAGTAGAACTGTAAATAAGTTGACTAACATTTATCAATATCTAATTGTTTATAATTGCATATTTCCAATATAGCTAGGCATTACTTTTAACAGGTATGTTATATGATGGTCTAAACTTAAAGTGCTTGTTTTCAGTCCCTCCTCTTTAATGCCAAGAAAAACATTTCAACAAATATTAGTCATCTTTATAAATTTCTTCATCTAGCTGCAGCTATAAACTCTGAAAACTCTATAGCTGTGGTGGTAGGCTTGAGTACTTCTAATATAGTCTGAGGGGACAAGTTTTTCCTAAATCTAAATTTCAAATCACAAGACTATAAGAAGAAGCAACTACTTGATTGCATTTCTACTAAAATTCCTAGTATTTCTTTCTCATTCCTTCTACAAACTTCTTTGATTGATCTGTATGCTTTTATGGACTCAAATTCAAGAAATCTTTGTTTTTTTGCCAATTTTCTTTTGCATTTGAGTTCCAATACATAGCCTGATTTTGTAGTTCAAGCATGGAATAAGACCTTTATCCAAGCTTCTTATTATCAATATCAATAGAGACTTTTTGATAATTGCTATCGGTCATCGAATAAGTTAAATGATTCAATACGATACCATAATTTATCATTTGATCCTTCCTGCTTTTATAGCTATCCTCAAAACGGAAATCACAGATTTTTATGACTAGTTGTAGGTTTTCTGAGATAATCATATTTAGACGCTTCATATAGCTTTCCTTATCTTCAATCTGATTCTTTTGATCCTTTTGTCCTTGTTATTTATAAAGATATTAAATATTTTTATAAAATTATGATTACCTTAATGATCTCAAGCACCTCGCTAACTTTCATTTTCTTTACTTTCCAGAGCATCTTTTTGAAGAATTCCTTATCATAAGCAGAACTTGACTTAAGAACGACTTGTATTTCATCAAGATTTATTTCAACTGGTGATTTTAGTAATTTGCTCCATGAAACATTAACCTTATTTTACATATTAATGTTTTTGTTAATTTATGATACAATAGATTAATTTAAATTAATACTTAAATCTTAGATGTAACCACGGACTACTTTAACAGGAGCTCCAAAGAGATTCATGAATATATTCTCAAGTGCATCTTTATTAATCACACTAATCTGTTTCACTACGCATCCATTCCATTTGTCTATCTCAATGTCCCTGGCGATGAAATCCTATTACTGATATTTAAAAATATTCTTGAGAAAAAGTCAAAAGGCAAGCGAAGTAAATGATATACCTCAATGTAGGAACCAAAGGAACTCATAGTTAAGTTCTTAAAGAAATTTGCGAACATAAGTAATAATTATAATTTTATAATTATTTCCTGACAAAAATATATTATTTTATGATTAATACCTATATCTAATCAATTCATTTCATATATTTTTTTCAAAATAACTAATGAAATTAACTATTATTCTCTATTTTTCTACATTAATATTCAGACAATTTTTTCTTCAGATTGATTCCTCTGTAGTAATTCCTTGTCAGTCCTGCTCTCATCGACATGCTTCATGATCTTCATCTGAGTCTCATTTACTTTGTCATGAATTCTCATGATGGCGTTTTTCCAAGTTAACATGAATAAGGGCACTTTCATTGAATCTGTCAACTTCCTCATCATCTCGAATTCCATTCGAGAGGACTTCTGAAGAATTGTTTTCCATTGAGTACCATCTTCATTCAAATAATTCACTAAAATTATTTAATTCAACTAGCGAAACTAATATTATATGGAAAATTGGATTTATACAATCAATACATTCAGTGACAGCTAAAAACTCTATTGCCTTTTTTTGCATGTTTGAGTGTTTTATTAGTATATATTAGGCATTTTAATTAAAATTCTATATGTAACTAAATTTCAAAATTTAGTTTACACACACTTTAAATATAGTATAATTAAGGATTCAAACAAAGATATATATACTTAAATCTAGATAGAATTAACAAATTCTTTAAATAATTCTTAGTACTCTAAGAATAATGTTCTGAATTAAAATTAATCGTTGATAGATTATTATATATGATATAATTAGGGTGCTTAACAATGTTCTTTTTTAAACATATAAATCTTATTAGAATTATCAATAATTTAACTATATTTGACTTTATTATAAGGTTTTAGGAATTTGTGTGTAACTAAATTTTGAAATTTGATTACACATAAAATTAAATTATAATATTAAATATCTGTTAAAAACATTAATCAATCAAACATGGAGTGTAACTAAATTTTATAATAATTATTGAATATAGAATCTCAAATTAAATTTAACATATCACTGTTTAATACTAAAATCAAAACATCAATCTTAGTAGTGACATAGACGTATCTGAAGTGAGTCGACTTGTCAATCCGTGACTTATTACTTCGTGAAGACAAAAAACTACGAAATCACCCCGCTCCTTATTCCACATCACTCCAAACCGAGATGCATCCGAAGTAAGAGCCCCTATTGTTAATGCATTTCTGCACTAACGGCGGGGAGTACTTCCTGCAGAGCTCACAGAGCTCTGCTTCATGTAAACAATTAAAAATAGAGTGGTGAAAAATCTTACCAAGTCCCACCGCTGCTGAGAATGTAGTTTGTGTCCTTTCTGGTAGTCTCATAACCAAACTTGGTGTGGGAGAAAATATCTTATCGTTTGCTTCCCTGGCTTTCATCCTCTCACTGTTGAAGGCTGAGCACCACCTTCATCCTACTCCCTACTACCTAGGAAACTGAACTCGCGCCAGGTAGCTAATCATTTGCAGTGAAATCCTTAACGTGCAGTCAAGTCAAGGAGTTTAGGAACTGACAGATTGAACCCCGCCGACTGGCCCCTAATGCGTTGTGAACCCAGCAACCCCCGACTATTCTCAGCATGCCTTAGTATAGTAGAAAGTTCTATTAGAGAGTCCTGAGTGAGATTGGTACCTCACCCAGCAATTAACTTTCTATTTTAATAATTGGGGAGATAATGAAAACGGATAACTTGTCAACAAAAAAAGAAGTTTCTTGGAAAATCCATTCCCAAATAGCAAATTTGAAAAAGAACACAAAGTAGAGAATGAAGTTTGCGGCATTGATTTATGTTTTTTTTTAATTATTCATCTTTTAATTCTGTTATTTTTGAAGACTTGGAAGGCAAATTCCCATAAAAAAGAAGAAGCAACAAAAAAGAGTGATTTCTTCAACCTAAATGGTTACTAGCTAGGAACAACTAAAATACTTAACTGAGTCATCAATCGTAAAGAAAATAGAAGGTAAAGGCGAAGAAGAATTTTCTCAGAGAAATTTAGGAGAAAAAATAAGGGAAAAATGGTCTGGCATGATAAATGGCAATGATAAAAAAAAAGACAGCTCAAAAGGATGAAGATACTCAGCAATAGCAATAGATAGAGTTAGAAAAACATAAGATTGAATAAAATAAAAATGATTCAAAGAAGCTTTGATGCGAAAAATGCGCTTTTAAAATTTACATTTAGCTTTAGTTAAGCTAAAACACCTTATTTAAGTTTTAATTTATAAATAGTTAACTATTGCAATATTTTAGAGCCACAATGGCATATAAATTTATCAAAAATCTTATTACTTAAAATATAAAATAAAATGTAATAAGATCACATTAAAAAGATTGCTAAATATTTGAGTAAAGATCAGCGAGAGACTGCTCTTGATGATTACCTACGTTCAAGAGATCTCTCCTAAAATAAAGCAGCTTGAAGATCTTTATAAATGTCTTAAAGTCAGCAATAATTCTCATAAAATGATAAATCTCAGATTAAAACAACCTAAAAAAAAATTAACAATTAATAAACTCAGGTTTTACTCAGAATTGATATACAAAGTCCCAACAGTAACTCAAATAATCTATTAATAAAATCTGAAACTTAGCAATAGTTTTTTATGAAAATCGAAAACAAGCAGCAATCTATTTCATAACTTAGTGTCTCCCTCTAGTTAAGTAAGCAGTAAAAACCTAGTGAGAAATTCTATGAGCTTTAAAAACTACGATTTATTAGGTGTATAAGCATAAGGATTGGGTATAAAGTACAACTTTAGTTAATTAACAGCCATGCACTAGCAAAAATAACAATCAATCTCAGATGAATCTTAGCTTATTTTAGCAATCCCATAGCAAACTTACTCGCAAAAAGAATTTATCTGTTATTAATGAGAGACAGAATTTAAGTATGAATAAATGCAAATAAAAACACAGTAGAAACTCTTCGAGTGAAAAACAAAATCAAAATAATAATAATGGGGAATATAGAAGATTACATAGTCTAATGAGGGATGCAAGCAAAAATGGGATTAGCACTATAGCCATTAACTATTTTTCTTAGAATTCTGTAGGCAGGTAGTTTTAAGATAAGCTTGCCTAATTTATGAATAATCAGAAAAATGGCAAAAAGGGTAATCCCAATATGACCATATATATTTATTTATATAAACTAATCTATAACAATTCTTTAGAGAAAATTAAAAATACTGTTAGGAAGACAATAAAAGTCTTTAATTGTAAAATTAAAGAAAGAAGAGTTATCCTAATTAGATATGACGTAGGTGATGTACTTGCAAGTAGTGCATGCTTTAATTTATAAGTTTCTTAACTATTTCACTATTAAATTTCACAAGAAAGCCCATGAGTTGTAAAATAAGCAATAACTATATTTATTTATATAAAAAGTAATTCACTTAGGTCATTTAGCAAATGATTTTAATCTTCTGATGAATTTACATAATTTAATAGGAGTCTTGCTTCTTCATAAAAGAGACTTTGTTGCTGCTATAACTGAATTCAAAATACTCAGAGATATGGTTGAGGAAGCTGAATAAGATAGAATTGGATTAATTCATAGTATAATATTCCTTATTATATCAGATCACTGGCATATTCACTCTTAGGCAGCTGCTACTAATTCATGAAAGAATAAGAAATACGCAATAAATTATTTTCAGAAAGCAGCTAGAAATATCTTGGAGTAAAGGTGATTATGCTGGAGATATGAATATTTATGATAAAATAGCAATAAACTGCTTTTATTTATCTGTCTAGGAGAAAGCTAAATATTAGTAAGAGCGTATGATGCGAGAGTAGTTTGAGGGCAAGAAGTCTAAACTTAGGAAGATATACGAGGCTTAGTAGGAAAATATAAAGGCTGAGAGGCTTTTGTGGGGTTAAGGATCTAATAGTGCTTATTTAGCTGATTCTCTCAATAATAGAATATATTTGTTATTACTTTATTGTTTTTTATTATTAAAGAAAGCTTATTTTTTTAATTTAAATTCTAAATCACTATTTCAACAACTTGAAGAAGTGATTAAAGAATAGAAGGATAATTATCAAAACATAGAAAATAGATTCATCCGCTTAAATGTAGAATTATCCGGCAAAACAGAATTTATAATAAATTAAAGAATTAAAAAATGAGTTGTTTAGAGTAATTATCTAGTAAAACTTGGAGTTTGATCTTGATGAGAATCTAAGGAAGATTTATAATAATAACCATTATGATATAAGATATAAACTTTAATGTTTATTAATTTTAAAGAATTCCAAGTGATAAGTTAATAAATAGGTTAGGTTGATGAAGAATTTATGAATAACAGAAAAGAAAGAATGTTTTTGGTGAGAGCAGGCACTCCAATATCAGAGAGAGTCACCGATGAGTGACCCTCACCTAGGCATGAGCAAAGAAAAAGAAAATTAAAGTGCTGTCTCACTATTCTGAGAAATTAGACGGCAATAAGAAAGGGCAGCTAATAAACCCTCTGAAGACAAGAATTTAAGAGAGATATTGGATTTACTATGCAAAAATAGGAATCACGTAAATTATCATTATTCATAATATTTAAATTATAGAAAGCAGTAATATTTGTCCCAAAGAAAGACTACTATGTTTCTTCAATTTCATATGTGGATCAATTGAAAAAATCAGAAATATCAAAGAAAGCAAGAATGGCCAAAAATGCAAATGTTGGATAGATACCCATAAATTATCTCTTTCCAATAGGAATATAAAACAATTTCAAAGATATAGAGCATGTAAGTACATTATTAAACTTGATAAGTTTAATTACTCTTTATAGACAAACAAAGAGAGATGTAAGGACAAGTTTAAATAGATAGAGATCATCAAACATTCAAGTTTAATGATGCAAAGCAATAACAAGCGGTTATTCTTAACAATGAAAAAAGACTTGTAAACATCATGAAATTATATAATTATTATTATAAAAGTGAAACATAAATATAATTGTTAATAATTGAATGAAAAAGAGGATGTAAAAAGCTATTAATAATTTTTAATGGGCAATAATAATAATCCAAATAAACCTTTATTGAAAAAGAAAATAGCGAATTATAGATCTTAGAAATAAAACTAAAATAATAAGTGAGGGAGAATTAATTCTTTGTTTTATAACAATATTTATTTGAAATATTAATTTCATAGGTGATATTTCAATTGTAATAATAACTAAAAATTGCAAAACTTATAATTAAAAGCATTGATTGTATTTGAGGAACTTGATATGGTCAACCTCAAAAGAGCCTGTTTTCTTGAATTTATTGTAATTGTTGACCTGAAAATTAAACGACTTCATCACCTACTACATTTATTGTTCACTTAAGAAGCCTCGCTTGTTCCCATCAAAACGTTTGAGAGTCTCTTTAACTTACTCCAAGTTTTTATTCAAAGTCTTTGATATAGTTTTATATTCATCCCCTCCACTAAATATTGAATTGTTGGGTAGTGGTTCTGGGAGTCTAGATTTTTACTGGCTTGAGACTCTTAAATTATGAATATCTTGGTTGCTAACTACCGACCAGGAGAGACTTGTAAAATCGATTTCTTTATTGTTTCTTAATCCAGCGATTGATTATTCTCTAAATTACGGTCTTGCCATCGATAAACCAGACGCCTAAGACATGGGTCTGGAGTGTTAACCTCATGCCACTACACTCTACTATCCGTATTGATGTATTTTAATCAAGTTTTAATGAGTCTAAGAAACTAAGTTAAGTGAGTTTGATTATAGTCCCAATTCTCTAGATAGCCTACCATAATCTATGTTATTATTGTTGTAACTAAATCTGACATATAAAGCGAGAGTTTCCTCTTTAGTTAGGTATACATCATTTTAATTAACTGTCTTCTCAAATATTCTCTTTGATAAACCCTTGAAAAAAATATAAATATAAATAAAAGTAATCTAAATATAAAAAAAATCATTAAAAGATATTTTATGTTTCATTATCATTTATAAAATCAATTGATTAATATAAGTATTCTTTAAAAATCAGCATCAAACTTCTTAACTTATTAAAAACATTATATATATATATATATATATATATATATATATATATAATTTAAAAGAGTAATTTGTTTTGTAATAAGGAAGTTGTTAAAATAAATTTATAATTAAATCATATGTCTCAGATTAGATTGCTTTCAGGTTGTCAAACAATAATTTAATTAGAATATAAATAATCTAGTATATTTTAATTATTAAAATAAATATGCAGAAATCATTTGCTATTCTTATCGCACTTTTCAGAAGTCTCGCACTGGTCTGAGCATTTGATCGTGTACTTATTGCAAACAGATTCTCCTTGGATCAACACAGCGATGAAAACAGAGTCCTTAAGATTGGCAAGTTGGTCAGACGTTTAGAAATCATAAACAATAGTACTTATTTGACTGCTCTCCTGACTGGTCTTACCGCTAGCCTTCAATTCTCTCCAGGTCTCGAAACAGAATGCTACAGTTTAATGAGTACCTCAATTCTTGCATCTGGCCAATTCATTGACAACATCAAGAGGATTTGAATTATTTGGTACAGAATCTGAGAAGTCTATCTAATTGTTGCCGATTTCCCTTTATCCAAAGAATGAATTCCACTATTGTGAAACGGAGTTGTCTTAGCGATTTACTGTCAGCGCATTCAGACTTTCGTAAAATTAGTAAGCTTTTCCAATTGAATATCTAAGAATTCTATAGGCAATCCAATGCTGATTCCATATCAAAGATCCAAGACAGCTCCCATAAGTTCTCCTCATTTACAAGAAGATCACTGATACTGTTGCTCAAATCACTGCCACTTGCAACGTTAATAAGGGTGTCAACACATTCACAAAGGCTATTGGTGAGAATTCTTCAACTTCCAATACCAGAATCGCAGGAGGTGTCATTAAGCAAATTCCAGATGAAATCTAAAACAATCTCAAGGCTTCTACTTATTCAGAAAGAGAAGTTCCACTCGAAAATCTTGTTTAAATCCTCGGTGATTGGTCCATGGTAATAATTATCAAAGTCATTTAGGAACTTTTGCATCTGCTTTGCCAAATCTAATCTCTCAATAACTTCTTACATTCTCTTTTGTTTTATGTATTTAAAGTAACCTTTCAATAAACAAATAGTCAATCTATCATTTTGTATTTAAGTTTTCATTCATTCAAATTTTTACATTCTTTATAAATATATATATATATATATATATATATATATATATATATATATATATGGTATACTTTCTTTCTTTTTAAATTTAAAGAACAATTTACTAATAAGAAATTTTAAAACCTTTTTTTAATTTTAAGCAAGGAGTTTTATCTATTCTGAGTTGCCAGAATCTTGCAAACTTAGAGCTCTATAAATATTTTTACATTCTTAAGCCAATTTAGGCTTAATTTACTCAATTTTGCTTCCTAAATCCCCAACCCTTTACTCATATTTGATATCTTATTTATCATGCTAAAATTTTAGAAGGGCGTTTGCACAATATATGGTTTTTATACTCAATTGATAAGAGCTGATTAATCTGGAGAAGTAATTAATTTTTCATTTTTCAATGCGCTGCTTTCTCTCTGCTCAGATCTCAAAAAGTCTGGAGTTTTTTAATTTCTTTTATTAAAATACCTTATAGATTCATTCAAGCCATTAGAATTTTCTAGAGCAAAGGTATTATTTTTGCAGACACTTTGATTCGTGTTTTACAAATTCTGACTATCAGTAGTTGGCAATTTCTGCTTAAAAATTGATAATTTATCTGTATTTTTAAGTGGTTCAGCACTTTCGACTTGCCTTAATTAAGTTAAATGAGCGTTTTACTGTTACTATTAAAATATTAAGCTTTCTCTGTCGATTAAGTAACTAAATTTGATCTACTTACATCCCATTTTTCTTTCAATTTAAGTAGAATATGGTATTTAAGTTTCTTCTAATCAATTAAGATTCGATTCTAAATGCTAGCAAAAGTTTTGAAAAGCTTCTTTAAATCTAAATTTCCAAGTACCTTTTCATAATACATTTTGAAAATATCATCGAGTTCTTGATTGGCTACATAGCCATTATTGTCTTTATCAATTTCTTTTATGTTTTTCTTATTACCTACTTGCTTTTTATTCTATAGAATAATTTCAATAAATTTGGCATCAGTTAAGTCAAATAGATTGACTTTTTCTCTGTAAATTATACTAAAGTAGCCACTATTGTCAACTAATTCTGGGTTGTCTGCCTCCTCATTAATATCTAAATTGTTATCAATTTTCTTAATTTTATAAGTTTGTTTGATAGTTTAGAGTCTACTTACATTAATTAAAATGCTTTATCTATCTTAGTTAGCCACAAATGATTGTGTCACTAATTCTTTTTCTCTTTCAGTAAATTTGATGTCGTAATCTTCAAGAACTTTTAGAAAGACTTTGTATTTAATGATGTTAAAATCATCATTTTTCTCAGAGTTTTATCTCACTTTCTTGTTAAAGTCTTGCCAGTTGTTGATTCTTTCGCATAACCCAGTAAGATTTTAAAGACCTCTCTCCTTAAACATTTTTACATGAGTTAAGCAAAATCTGAGAATCTTACTGGAGACTCCCAGCATTTATCATGCTTGCAAGCTTATTAGCGAGGTTTAGGGTTATCTTAACGAAAATATAAAAACTCCATAGGATTAATTTCTATGCCAACTTTATTCTGGAAATCCTCATATGAGATTTTACCATCTTTGTCATGGTCAAACTTGTCAAACAGCTTCTTGAATTATTCATCATTCATCAACGGGCCCCAATGATGTAAATAAAGTTAATGTTCTCTTGGCTTTATAGCTCCACTCTTCTCTTAATTTAGATCTATGAAAGCTTTCTTAAGTGTTTTCCATTGAAATTTTATCTTCTCTATTACTGTTGACTCTATGTCCATCTCTTCAAGTTGCTCTTGCATGATTTAATAGTAATTTTTCATCGTTTTTTTAATAGTCTCTCATACTAAGGATTCTTCTTTGAATCATGTCTGAAATAGAAACCCACACTTTAATGTATAACTCTACCCATCCATTTTGAGATGTCAGCATAAGAGATTTTACATCGAATCTTTATCAAATATTAGTCTATTTAAGTCCCTGAAGTCATATTCTTTGTTTATCCTTAGCTTCCAAAGTATCTGAGAATATCCTCTAAAGTAACATAGCCATCATAGTAAGTGTTTAAATCAAGAAAGGCTTTTCTAACTCTCACCCAATTATTTGCAAATTTATCTTTTATCATATTTTCTACTTTGGTTAACTTGTCTCATATTACTTGCTTCTGGTCCCCTTTCTTAATAGCTACTCCTTACTTCAAAATTAATAAGATAAAAATTTAATCTAGGTTGTCTATAAAGTCTTTCATTATTTCACTTTAGATTCTGCAATCATGCTCATCTTCACTTAAATTGTCATCTTTAACGTGAAAAAACTGCGGGAAATATACTTATTTTTAAATGCTTCAAAGTCCATTTTAGTGTCGGGATCATTCTGTTGAAATAAATTATCTCTGTGTAGGTATTGTTAAACATCTGAGGCAAGGTACTTAGATTGAGTGATTCTTATAATAATCAAGTAGTTAATAAAGTCTTCTTCCATGATATGACCCTTGCCTGTGTAATCGATCGCAGAATATTGCTATAAAATAATTTCAATTAAATTTGTGAATTTAGTAATTTACAAGAAATTCTATAAATATAGTAGTTGCTTTCACTTACTTAATATGGTCCTCTATAAACCTTTTTCATTTCCATTCTTATAACTGCCTTGATTTAATCTAGAAAGTGCTTCTTGCATATTCTATAAAATTATTATTAGAATTTAAAATTATATTTTTTTTTAGTTTTGAATGAACTTATTGAATCTTTATACACAGGCCTTGGACATGACTGTTTCTTCTAGCATCTACTATATTTATACTTTTGATCTTTGTCCCTTGTCCCCCTCACATTTATTATATATTTTATTTAATCTTCATCACCATATATAAGCAAAGTGAATTTAACTCAATTTTTGTAATACGTTATTCACTTAGATAAGCAATCTTAAACTAAGCATTGATATTCTTACATTTAGGCTTGGTTTAGAGACTACTGTCTTCAGTATCAATAAATAATCAAATTAGCTTAACTGTTTTTGAGTTGAATATTGAGAATTTATACTTTGATTGTGGATTAATAGTATTTTATATGTAAATAAACGATTAAATATATCATCAATGTATTCTTAAATCACTAAACCATTCTATCTTTTTAATTATTCTTACAATATAGTAATTTTACGATTAATTTATTTCAAATTTTTAAATGTTAATTTATATTGGCTTTACAAAGAGGTCGCAAGATACACTCTTCAATAGGACTCTCTACACTATAATTCAACTGCTTTCCTACCGATTGACTAAATTTATAAAACAAGGTATAATAAATTTCCCCTTAATTATTTCCATGTCTTATATACTTCAAATGTTTTACTAGATTATATTAATCTAAGTTAGAATAGTGTAATGAGCTAAAATTCATGAATTATTTCCAAATTAATTTTGAGAAACTAATTGTAATGGACGCTTTCAAGCACCTCCCACCCAAGTTCTTAAATGCCTTAGACACACTTAACATTCAAATTGGTGATAATAGTCATTAAAATGCTAAGAAGATATTAGGAGCGGAATTTAGCGGAGATATATATATAGTTCTCGATAGTAGAGCAAAAGTGGAATAGCAGTGAGAGATTTATACATAGAGAGTAAAAATATTTAAATATCTTCTTGAGATTCATCCACTTAATCTTTAGTACATAAATCATTATGAAAATTATTAGCACTTTTGCATAGAACAAATCGTTGAAGAGTTAATTGAAAAAGAACCCTCTTTAACGAGAACTAAATCTACTCTATTGATCACTCTAAACCAAAGTTCATCAATAAGTAATGATAAAACTATACATTAATATAGCTTAAAAAATCCATTTGCTACTTTCTAATGATAAAAAGCCTAAATCTTCCATATAAAGTATATCAGGAGAGAAAATCTTGGAGTTATAGGAGAATAATGAATATTATAATGAGTACTAAATATAAATGAGTAGAAGTATTAAAAATTCAAAGGTTTAGTAAGATAGTAAAAATTTATACAATTAGTCCCTTAAAAGTTGAATTCATATGCTAAAATCGAAAAATAAGTTGATTGAGCTAAAAATAAACTAAATTGGCTAAGAGGTAGTATCCTCCCCCCTACCTAATGTATACTTTTCTTTTTGTAGTCTGATAAAGTTTATTACGCTGAGTAATAGTAGCAGATGAACATGGAATTTGCGAGCAATAGTTTTCGAGCTATGACTCATCAAAGTCTAGTTTTTATATATAAAAATCATTATAAATTTTACAAAAAATTTTTCAAATTTTTCACAAAATTTAATTTCTCTGAAATTAATGATTTTAACTATATTAACAGATTATAAATAATTTATTATAATTTTATAAAGGGAACTTTAATAGTCTTTATGAAAATCTTAAATGAAAGTCAAAATAATTTTTAAATCCCTTTATAAAATTATAATAAATTATTTATAATCTGTTAATATAGTTAAAATCATTAATTTCAGAGAAATTAAATTTTTGTGAAAAATTTGAAAAATTTTGTAAAATTTATAATGATTTTTATAAATAAAAACTAGACTTTGAGGAGTCATAGCTCGAAAACTATTGCTCGCAAATTCCATGTTCATCTGCTACTATTACTCAGCGTAATAAACTTTATCAGACTACAAAAAGAAAAGTATACATTAGGTAGGGGGGAGGATACTACCTCATAGCCACTAAATTTAGGAACAATTAATTTTAGAAAGTTACTTTAAACACTGAGCAAGATATTAATTTACTTCATTTATTGAAATCTAAATGAGAAAATCAAAATTCTACAGTCTATAACAAAATATCTAAATCAATATCAACAAAAGTACAACAATTAAGAATTATAGAAAAGCAAAGTCCACTACAAGACATGAAGATGTAATAATAATTTTGGCAACTAAAACCTAGAAATTTATGGGAAATAACTCCTTATTATACAACTAAAATTCTCAAAAAGTCGATGATAAAATTCTGGTTAAAGACAACAGCAAGTAAAAAAATTCAAGGTAGTGAGATTTAGCAAAATTAAGATTAGTAGTAATTGTCATTTAATGAGATTGGTGTAATTTAACCAAAGAAATAAGTTTTTAAATAACCAAAGATAAGCAAACATGACTTATAGATGCTTACTATAGCAAATTAAACATATTTTTCCCCTATTAGAAATGAAGATGACAAAAAGTTTAACATCAATGAATTGCATCATTATTATGAAGGCAATGCTTTAGCTGTGGGCAGTAGAGTAATGCCTAGTTACCTAGGGCAACTTTAGAAACCTCCTCAATTAGACTTTTAAATTAGCAATTTTATTAATTAATAAGATGAATTGACATAAATTAACGATGAGCGAAGAAAGTATGAAAGAACTCATTTCAGAGTTAGTTCAGTGGGTGGAAATTATGATAAAAAATTTTGAAAATAGATGATAATAAAAATTAGATCAATAATAAATGAAAAACAATAAGCCAATATACATTGTGTAAATCAAAAAAAGTTTCATTGCCTTTCTATGTTCCTTTTATGATATCACCATTTGCATATTTTAATACTCTTTTATCATTTTTCACAGCTGCTCTGCGAAGTGTTTGTCTGTTCCCACCACCACTCTTGCCGGGTGCAACCCCTTTAAAATAATCTTTTTAGATATATTTTTTGTAACTTACATTAATGTTGAATGACACAGAGGTATCTGATCAGACATTCTCCCTTTTTTGATAATTTCTAATTAATTTAATTTTCTAATTATCTAATACTTATTATATATTGTAAATCAAAATAGTTAATATAATTCTTACATTTAAAGAAAGAGCAAAGATTAACTATAACAAATAGAGGGAAATATGAATTTTCAATTGAGTTGAATAGTTAAGCTTAGAACAAAAGCGAAATGATGATTAGAGATGTTAGATATAAACTGGTCCCACTATAAAATAGTACTATAAATATCACAGAAATTAAGATTATTACCCTCTACAATATTCTTCAACCCGATAGACAAATACACGAAAATAAGCTCTCTAAAAAACAATGATAAATAATCTAGAGAATATTATGTCCCAGTAGGAAGATTAAATGGGATATAAAATGGATGCTCAAATTTAATAGGTTCATCAAATTTGAAAAATAAAAGCTAGGATGCTCAAATAAAATAAATAATATTAACAAATTAGAATAAGTAAGGGGGAATTATCAGTTAAACTTTCATATCTAATAACTAACCAATTTTTTAATAATAAAAAAATTTTAGGAGAAAAGAGCTAAAGATACTTTATCTTAATACTTTTTTTTATAAATAGAATTTAAAATTTCCTATTTTAATATATTAAGATTTTATGTAGAGCTCATTAAAATCTTAAAACAATTATAAAACAATTAATTGAGCTTTTATTTTCTTTAATCTTAATTTATTAATAAAAAAATAATAAAATACTAAAATCCTAATTTCATTTGCTTTTATTTCGAATATAAGCCAAATCTAAAAAATTTTCACCCACCATAGTTTTAGATATTAAAACTTGAGCAAATTAACATACCGATGAATAAAGCTCACTTATCACTTATAGCAACTAAGTCTGATAGAGCGATAAGAATTTGATTTTGATTAGAAAATTTAAATTATTTAAATAAGGCACTTAGGTTCAGAAAGAATTTTAGGAGGTCAACTTATTTTTGAATAAGGCCAAGATCCAGCAGATGATTAGATAGTCGATTAAAATTTAGGGCCTAAAATTTAAGGTAATAAATAAATTAATAAAATTTATTAGACTTCAGCAATCAGTATAACCTTTAACTTGCCACTGTCAGACATATCCATTTTAAAATCTCTTTATCAGAAATTAAAAAGTTTCGGAAACGGGGGAAATACGAGACTAACTCCGAATCTATAATGTCCGCTGTTATAGAAAGCCAGAGATAACTTTTTTAAGCAAACTTGAATGCTTTAAAGGTAAATTGGAAAAATAATTGCATATTTATTAATTGACATTATAGCAATAACTAAGAGTTAATTTGATCTTCTTGTTACAAATTATATAGATGGTGATTTTTAGGTAATCTAGCAACACTTTAATGATCTTTTACAATGAATTTTGTTTATTAAATATCTGGCAGTAGCTTATTAGCAGCTTTATTAAATCTAGAGTTATTAGAGTTACCTCTTCTTTGATTCTAAATAATCATATACATAATGGAAGATTTGTTATGATTTTATTAATAATTAACACTATCTAAATTGCATTTCTTTTGTTCAGCAGATATTTCAGTTACCTATGAAAATCCAAAATTCCTGTTATGATTATTTTACTCATATAGTTGCCTCCTTCTTTGAGTATTATTGTTTTGCCCAAGGAAGTTATTCTTCTAATTGCTAAGTGAACGACCTTAGTTTCTTTAGTAACTGTCACTTTTAAGTTTTCCAAGAAATTACCTTGGTTGATTCTTATGAAATTTTTATTATTGTAGGAATAAATTTGAATTTGGAAATTTAATTATAATTAAATTAATAATAAATCAAAATCGTGGCAGTTAAAATTGGCTAATTTAAACGATCTAGGGCTCATTCGATAGAGAATTCAAAATTAGCTGGACTTTACTATTGGCGGTACTATTTTATCGCATCCCTGGAGCGAGATAACTTCACTTTAATGTGAGGGTATAATTTAATGAATTTAGATGAGTTTAATTAAAGTGAAGTTATCTCGCTCCAGGGATGCGATAAAATAGTACCGCCAATAGTAAAGTCCAGCTAATTTTGAATTCTCTATCGAATGAGCCCTAGATCGTTTAAATTAGCCAATTTTAACTGCCACGATTTTGATTTATTATTAATTTAATTATAATTAAATTTCCAAACTCAAATGTAATATTATTATTGTTATTTGGGTTAAACTCTCCTTCTTGTAAGTAGCAATCAGATTCATCTACTGAAGCGGGAGAGAGAAAGTTCTTACGAAGATTATAATTTGGTTTCTAATCTTTGTAATTTGCTTTTCTATGTAGAGAAGGCACTGATTCATTTTTCCTCAGTTTAGATTGGTTTTTTATTAAACTTAAGTCATTTGCGTTATTTCATTAACGCCCATTTATTCCTTGAGGAAGTATTATAAACAAAATTAAATATACTTCTTCCATTACCTACTTCCTGTGGTTAGCATTTGAAATGAAACTTGCTTCGTTGCTTGGTCTCTAAGAAAAATACATTTTCTTGCTATCTGTACTGTAACCATATTCCTTGCTGTTTGTGCTTGCTTCACTGTCACTAGACTTTATGCTATTCATTTGAATGTACTATTCTTTATTTAGTTCATTGTTCTCAAATTTGGATAATCCATCGTCAAGAATCCTACCTTAACCTCTCCAGTTGCAAAAATCATTTTACCGTAGCCATGTTACACTCCATCACTCCACTCTCCTTTGTATATACTACCATTATTCCAGTACATTTCACCATAGAAATGACGCTTGTCATATTTATAGTACCCTTGTAGAAATTACCAGAAGCTCATCTGCAATGACCATAGCTCACTTTAACATCATTTTTGTATTCTCCTTCATTTTACAAAACTATCTCTTCTTCTTATTCTGATGTCTCATCTTTAACGGATTATCTCTTCTCCAATCTTTCCTTACCTTAATTTTTGCTATCTTCAAATTCTTCTTCATAGGTTGCACCTGATCACCAATATAATAATTAAGAATAAATTAGTTTTAACTAATTGCATTTCCCTCTACCCAAGGTTTTCCATATCTATACTACCTAGTATATTGATCTCCATTAGCAAAGAAATCTGCTCCAAAGCCATGTTTAAGAAACTCAAACCAATCTCCTACATATCTATCACCAGTAGACTAAATATGATCCTAATTGCCATTAGCTTTTTTGTCTCTCCACTCTCCTTTGTTTAATTCACCAAAGGTATCTACAAAAATGATTTAATTTATTAATACTAAGAGAGTTTCTTTGATTTTACTTTACCAAATTTCTTCACCTTCTTTCTGCCCATTAATCCAGTCAGCTTATTATATCTTTCCATTTTTCCATTTTTAAATTCCATAACCATGTGCTTTGCCTCTGCAAATGTCTCCTTTCATAAGTGTTTTAGTTTGACTATCTCTCAAATCCTTTTCTGTGTCTCCGATTGTTTTACCATTAGCCTTAATAAATTCTTTCATTGTTTTATACCATAATATTGTTTAACAATAATTTAATCCAAATTAGTATTAAATTTAAAATTAAAAGTGATTAGTATTATAAATTTAATTATAATACCAAGACCTTCTCTATTCTCTCCATTTTTAATTTATCCTCTATAAATAGCATCCTTGAACTTAAGTATCTAAAAATTCAATTATCTCTTTAGGCCATCATATTTGAACTATCTCTCTTAACTTAACATCTAATAACCTCCATGCTTCCTTTCTAGGATGGCTACTCTCTTTGTGTTACTCCCATTTTCAACTATTTAACCATCAGATCTTTGTTGCATTTATAAGTGTAAATCTGGGATAATCATATTAGCTTTTAGTTTGTCTTAATCTGGAACGATTTGAGGTAATTTTTATGAAGTTGTATCTGGATGTTTATTTATGTTTTTACTCATCTTTTCTCCTTTATTTTAAAGTTAGTTTAAATTGTTCTGTGTTAGAGGAGTTTTTACATTATTTTTAGGACTAATAAGCTGTAAAAGTACTAAACTACTAATGTTACTGTTGCTATCATTATTGTTTAGCTAATTAAGTTCAATTTGAGTTTTGCTTTATTATCTTTAGTGACTGCTATCATTAATTTATGTGACTGATTTATTTTATTCAAGTGTTTCACTTTCATTTTTGTCTCTTCAGTTTAAATACACACTTAATCATCCTAGTCAGGGACTTGATTTCTTAATCTTGAATTTATCACAAATCTAATGCTGTTTCACTTTAGTTTTATGCAATAGTATTTTAAATCACAAGCTTTGCTTATCTTACATGTTTATATTTGATCAAACTTGTCCCTAATGAAGTAAAACTTATCCAACTCATTGTTTAATACTTAAGGAGAATTTTAAGTCTAATCATTTTAGTTTATATCATTTATGGTAGTATTTTTGTGTTTTAAATTTGTTATTTATTGAATGAACCATCGTCATCTTGCTAAATAACATCCTCATTGTATGTTACTTCGTTTTCATTAAACAAGTCTCTTTTATTTAACTATAACTATGATAATGGATTACCGTGCTTTAGTTTTTCATTATTATCAAAGATTCCCATGAATTCTTTCAGGTTTTTATTAGTCATGGAAGTATAACCGCCATTCAGATTACTGCCATTTCTTAATGACTGTAATTATTACTGCTAATACTGTCTCATAATTAAAGAGGTTTAATGTTATTATCGTAATTGCGATTACCTTATTGCAATACTCTCAGATGTATTATTTTTACTACGATCGTTGTTATTTGAGGTATCATTTATTATTGAAGCATTATTTTTCAAAATCATTGAATATTAATTTAAATTTGAATTCATTTTGCTGAAGAGCCGAATTTATTAAGTAATCATTGTCAGCAGGTAATTAAGATTTTTTATATGATTTATAATAGGAAAACTTTAAATTATTATATTAAAATTAAAACTAATACTTATTAACTTAATCAAAAATGGACATCTCTCTTTAAATGTTTCATCTTCCTCTTCTTCCTCATCATTATCTTGAATCATAGGTCATTTTGTCCAACTCTCTGAGTAACCTGACGAAGCACCAGTTTGTTGACACCTCAGTTCCTAAAGATAGGACCGCTAAAATAATAATTAAAAGATATGTTTTTTGTAACTCAAATTTTATGTGAGCGCGCCTCCTCAACCTGCGTCTGATCTATAAGAATACTTATTAATATATTAAAATTTTAATTTAATTAATCTATTACTAATCATAAATCATAATTTTACAAGCTTTATATACTTTATAAATATTATATTAGATAAATGAATTACTCAAACCCAGAATCAAAATGAGAGTATGTTATTTAAATCAGAGAAATTTAAAATTTAAGAAATTATTAAAGTTTTTGTAAAAAATAGACAAAAAGGAAACATGCTGACTAAATAAGATATGCGAGAATTTTTTTATTAAAACGAGTTTACTATTTAATATTAAATTCAGCGACAAATCTTTCTTATAAAGCCATTTTTTAAATTAAGAAATTATTTGAATGTCAAACCTTATTAAGGTTGAGTGTCATTATATTCGTTTTATTATGTATTTATTTGATGAGTTTGAGCAGGAATGTTGCTCTTTGTAGCTTTCTATCACTTAATATCTAATGAGTTTGAATAAATAGAGCGTCAGTATCCCCAATCCACCGATTGCATTGAGGGCATCAGATAGTATAAAAGGAATATATTTTGATACTTAATCATATAAATAGCCTCAAATTTTGACAAAGGCAAGCATACCCAGACTTCCAAAAGTGAAATAAACTCTATTTAGAGTACCTCTAATTTCCTTCTCTAGGTTTTTAGAGAATAACCCATCGATTAAGATGTTTTAAATTAAGGATAGGGATTGTATTGCAACACAACTAAATTTAATAAATAGCTGTGCGGGTTATCTAAGAAAATAAGGAGGGTAATTGCTAGTGATTTCAAAATGAAAGCTAAAGGAATTGTATAGATATACTTTAGCTTATCTGAATAGTTACCTGGTAAGAAGATCAAGATCAGCCTTGCAAAAACTATTTAACATTTATATATAATTTTAAAACTTAGATTATCTTGATTACTTATACTATATCTCTAGCATGTTAGTCACTACCCAAGAGACCTGAATCTACATAGGAAGTGATCTAGAGAATAAGAAATGTGCTGTATAAAATAGCAGATTGCTTTATTATGAACTTTCCCATAAAAGTTATTGGGAGAAAAATATTATTCCTACACTCCTATTTAAGTACATTAATAAGGCATAGTATTCTTGGAAGTAAGCCTGGCTAACCTCCAAGCATTCGTCACAGCAATCCCTCCTTGTTGTTCTGATTTCTTCTCTTTTGTTTGAATACTTTGGTTCTTTGTGCTCTTTAATCATCAAGAGTGAGAAAGTTGAAAGACTGATAAGCTAAAATTTTTTGAAAATAAATCGAATTTAATTTGAAATATACATATATGAATATAAAGGTCTTGAGATGAATTAAGACAATTAAGAATGCATCAGGTAAAGCCCTAATTAGGGCAATTAATTTAGCTATATCTCAATAAGCTGATTTCCAATCAACCCAAGATATTTTGAATGCCTTCCTTGAGCTTATAAGCCCAAAATCTTCTAAAATCGACCACTTCAAGGGTCATTATTCAAAAAACTGTTTTTTAAGTAAAAGTCTTATAGAGGGCTATAATGCCCATTTTATGTTAATTCTCAATTAAAGTAGAAATTATAAGGCTTTAATTATTTAAAATCATTAAAAATTAAACTTATATTAGTTTTAATAGAATTCTCTATAGAGAATTTAAATCAACCTTAAATTTATTACGTTTTAAAATATCAATTTAAAATTTTAATATATAATTTCTACTTTAATTGAGAATTAACATAAAATGGGCATTATAGCCCTCTATAAGACTTTTACTTAAAAAACAGTTTTTTGAATAATGACCCTTGAAGTGGTCGATTTTAGAAGATTTTGGGCTTATAAGCTCAAGGAAGGCATTCAAAATATCTTGGGTTGATTGGAAATCAGCTTATTGAGATATAGCTAAATTAATTGCCCTAATTAGGGCTTTACCTGATGCATTCTTAATTGTCTTAATTCATCTCAAGACCTTTATATTCATATATGTATATTTCAAATTAAATTCGATTTATTTTCAAAAAATTTTAGCTTAATGAGTAGGGGCCACAACTGTATAGCTTACGTCGAAGCTGCTCAATTATATACTGAATAGTATGGCATAAGTAAAAAACTCTCCCATTATTTACCCTTAGCTTTATTAACCTATCACTCTTCCTCTGTAAGACTTTGAAACATAATTAGGAGCAATAGTCATTAAGCCTATAGCAATTCTTACAACTATAAGCGATGGTTAGTATTTGCCATTTACCTAATCAAGCTTCATATACACCTTACTCTTACAAGAGTGTACATCTTTAAGATGTCTCTTCATAGCTGGAATCATTAGAGAAGAAATTATAGCAATCTTACCATTCAAAAGTTTTTATCTTTACAATCTGAAGCTGTTCCTTTACTTCCTCGGCATCTTCTATTATTGTTTAAACACCCATATCTGCTGACTTCTTACTGCTTTAAACCTCTATAAAGAAGACAATTGCTTCAATTTCAAGAGCTCTTAACTCTGCCTCCCTCTTAATGTAGATTGCATCTGGTTTCTTTTTTTACCAAAGTTGAGCTATGATTAACCAGTTCCTTATCTAACTGCTTTAAAATTTAAGTTAGTGGCCATGCTTAAATTAAAATTTAAATTTCTATTATAAAGTTATTATAAGCATTCTTACAAGAGCCACTTTATGTAGAAGCAACGAGTATGAAATTAATTGTTAAATTTAAGATTTATGCAACCATACTTGTCTGTAATTTAACAGATTATTTTTACTATTTACAGTCTCAATAGTTTTGATTATGGTACTAATTTTGCAAAATCCAAGGTTGGTTCTGGTACTAATTAAGTTTTGAACAAGTTTGGAACTTTTCCATTAAAACTTCACTGGATTAAAATTAGGTACTAATTAAGTTTTGGTACCAATTAATATTAAACTGATTTAGTACCATTACTAATTAAATTTAAACAAATTTAGTACTATAATAATGGAACTTAATTGATAAAAATGGAGCTCCATCTCTGAAGTTTTTTGCAGCTTCTGCAAACTCTCTCCATGTATCTTTACAGAGTTAACCTCCTATATGATGCCCATATTTAATAGAAAAATTTTAAACAATAGGATCCAGAATCTATAAATTAAAACATGAAATTCATTAATAGGAAGAAGAACTAAGATGGAATCGCTGAGTAATGCAATGAAAAGGTTTGAGGCCCAAGAAATAATAGCAAGATTCAGAAGTAGGGAAGATATCGATAGATACCTCGCTCCACGTGGTAAATATACATCGTATAATCTAACGAATTCTCTATTTGGTCTATCTCTTCCAACTATGGAAGGTACCAAAATATCATTCCTGAAAGCTATACTCTTTGATGAGAAGAAAGCTTTTAAAAACTAAGAGATTAAGTTGATAGAAATACCTAACTACCCAGAGATATCTGTCACTAATCTCTACGAGGATGCAATGAAATATGAAGAGTTAGTAGTTCACATTCCCATAAAGAAACAACTCTCATACAAGCTTCCAAAGAGGAGCTTCTTCTTTGGTGTCCTTTGTACTTGGAGAGAAAGTTATCTCTGAAAAATTATAGAAGAAGCTCATATGAAACGCTATTCCACTTCTCCAAAAGATTAAAAGAAGCAAGGCATACTAATAAGCGAAAGCTGGCTTGTGTAGCTTAAGAAGCATCCTTATCTCTCTAGTAAGCTTTTTATAATTTTGTAGGGAAACCTGGAACTGGTATATTTCTAATTAAAGATAATGCAAAGGTTCACAGAGAAAGAAATAAGCAGAAAATATATATTAATATAGCAAGAGACTTTATCATGACATATAAAAACCATAGGAAATGAACATAGATGCTGGCGCTGGTATAAAGAGAAGAAACATGGGTCCTATTTAAGCACCAGAGGAAGAAAAGAAAGATAAGTCTAATCTTCTTAAGGGTTCATTTAATATGTGAATTTATTCATTCATTTAAGTCTAACACTTACCAATAAACATTAATTCTTCCTTTCATTGCACATATCTTAGTCTAGTCTTTACCACTTTCTTGCAACTACTCTGTATTTAGTCTATTGCATCTATTGGAAGATAATGCATTGGGTGATACAGCAAGAGTTTCTTGTAGTGAGTCTTAATCTAACTCCAGTAGAATTCGATTCCATTAAATTGTGGACTATAAGGAACGTTATACACAGGAGTTATGTTTAACTCTTCATAAGCATTCTTAGATTCTTTAGTCTTATGAATAGAAAGATTATCAACAAACAGGATGATCTCATGATCGTTGTAATTATCTCTTAGCTTATGTAAGTACTCTATATTTTGCTCTCGTATAATAGAGCGAGGATGAATAACATAAGCTTCTAAGCCTGAATCTTCAGTAATACAATCTTAAATTGCGTGAGGGACAATCTTAACCTTTTAGTCATACACATCTATATTATCATACTTCTTGTACCAAGACTTATTAATAATGGTATTGAACGTAAACACTGCTTCATCAGCGTGCATGAACTTGATGTTATTATCTATAGACCTATGCATTTAATCATAAATATAGTTTAAATTATTACTGTGAAATGGCACTGTATAGTCAAAAGTCAATCACTCTCTTCACTCTGTAGACGGTCTTGAAAGTAATGACATTCCTCCTATAAATATTAGCAATAGTCTATGGAGAGATGCGCATGTCAGGAAACTAGTGATGAAACATCACAGCTAATCAAGTGGAAAGTGTGCTTAATATTTCAAAATCTTAGAGCATCAGAGGTTGTCAATATGCTGTTAAGAGAACTTTTAACTTCTTGCAGGATGTTATCAAGAACCATAATTAAAATGCGAAACAGCTAGAAAGCAGTGATACCTAACAGTCGAGGCACTCTTGCGTAAGAGCTTTGATATTGCTGTATAATTAAGCACAGGTTTGACTTAAGCTATATTAATACTTATACCATACCTAACCTTAAACAATAAATCTAAATATTTCTAATCATAAATAGATCCTTAAAATCGCTGATTTCAATTTCTCATTTGCAAACTGGCATAATTTTTCTACTAACCCTAATAAACTCCATCTAAACCCTACAAATCAAATCACTAAAACATCTAATTAAGGGGTTTTGATTGAAACTACAACTTGTTAAAATTTATACTTTAATAAACATATCTAAATCATCTGCTCCCTTTCTCTACGAGATATTATTGATATTAAGTCTTTTCATCCTCTTTGTAATTCTTTCCTTTTTGGAGCAGAGTTAGACACTTTATATTTTTGTATTTTCTTAGAGTTTTTACTTATTTAAATTATCTTCATTTAAACTAAACTCTTTATTTTTAATTTAATATAAATTGTATTCTACATACTTAAATGAAAATTCGATGTCTAAAACAGAATATTTAACTCAAAGATTCATTTTATAAAATTCTCCAACCAATGAAGAATATAAATTCCTTCAAATTAAAAAATATATTTTAATTATTTATAATAATATATCTTTGACTTGAATGTTAACTATATTTGGGAAATTCATTTAGTATAAAATTTATATCAGCTATTTTTTAATTTAATTTTTAATAAATCCTTCTCTTATAACACTTCTTGATTTAAGTAAGTCTAAATATAAGGATGAATACAAACAAAATGACTCAATAAATGAAGAAAGAGTTACTAGTTTTAGGTTGTAGAGGCTTTATGTTCTTGTTGGCTTAATTATTTTATAAATGTATAAAAATTAATTTAAATCGACAGAGATGATTTTGGTTTTAAGGTTTAATAATTCAGGTAATGTTTTTAATATTGTTGGAATTTCTGATCAGTAAATTCCTTGAGCAATTTATTTATCTAATAATCTCTATTTAAGCAATTAATATAGATATCTTTGTTCTTAATTATATATTTTCAGTCTTAAATCAATCAAGTGGTTTGTATCTATTAAGTTTTTGTCAGAATTTATTTTATAATAAAACTTCTCTTAAATCTCTATTTTACTGGCTTTTTATTCCTAGCTTTTGCCTTGATTTATATTTAATGATAAAATTAAGAGATTTAGTTGTTTTCTTCTTTCCAATATTAGCATTTATTACTCTTTAATGACTATAGTAAAGTTTACTTATATATCCCTATTTTTATTGGTTGAGCTTTGAATTTTTTTGTATTAGCGGCTGTTAATACTTGGTAAGTGCATTTAAAAATATTTCATGAATAAATTTACAAAATAATATTTTTAAGAAAACAAGTTTTTATATTAAATTACTAAAATTGACTTTTTTTCTATCTATTTTTAATAAGTAAATTATTATTACTGGTAAAATTATTAAATAATAATAAGATTAGAAACATTTTAAAACTTAACTAAGTAATAATATTTATAAATATAAAGATCTTCTGCTAGGTGCTTATAATTACTAAAATAGATTTGAATTGGGAAATTTAGATAAATTAATAGATATGTTTCTAATTAATAATTATAACTGCCACTAATTTGACACGCTTATAGATCAAATTTGGTCATAAGTACTTACCGTTATGTTTTAAATTTTATACTGTATCTATCCATATCGAATACGGAGATTTATTTTTTCCTAAATGTCATTTGACCGGTTTGACCAGTTTGACCGATTTTACTGAGGTTTTTGTAGTCAAATTCATCGGATTTAGAAATAAATGTGATAGATTGATTTATTAATTAATTTAATATTAAAATAAATATAATAATTAAAGATTTGACCGATTTGACCAATTTGACCGATTTAACTTAGTTATTTTGTGGTCAAATGTCAGTATATATAATGAGTGTAGATTAAATATAATTAGTTTAAATATTTTATTTAATATTATGGAGATATATGAAAGTGTCTTTTAGTACCTTTCGCTAAATGGGTAACTCATTTCAGTCTTAGATAATGATTAACTTTAAAATGACTCATTTTTATGAGTGTGAATATCCTTATGGACCAGAAAACTCAAGTCCTATCATAAAGAGTATCAAAAACACATGCAATAGAATTTAGCACGTCAATGTCTATCAAAATCCTTAAAGTAGCAAATAATACATAGAGATCTCTAGCTACCCACTCACCAAAGGCATTCATAAAAATCACTTTAAACAAGATGCTTGCTCAGGTACTAAGGCACTGAAACAGCTCAACATTAAGATAACAACTACAGACTATAAAAATACTTAGGATCTCCTTGCTTTGCATCAAAATATCATCCTTATAGCTGGAGATGACTAAAATTTCAACAAAATTAAAGATAGATTAAGCGCTGTAAGCTCAAGGGCCGAGTCCTCCCTATCTCCGTCTAAAACCAAATAAGAGATGTTAGTGGAGTTCACAAATATGGTAAAAAGTGGCAAAATACAGAGTCTCTCAGATTATGTGAAGTTGTACTGGCAGAATGCAAATGATTTGATCCAAATACAAGATATAGAAGTGAAATTGAGAGGATTAATGAAACTCATGGTAAGTTCAGGACTCATTGAAAGGAAGCTAATACCCGTTATCGATTCACTTCAGACGTTTTTCCTCAGAGATGATAAGTATCTAAATCCAGCAAGAGCAATATCGATAGACTAGTTTAAAGAATGGGGATATGGTGAGGCAGTGGATGCTCTGTTTGAGGTAATTTTGCAGAGAGAAAATCGGAAAAAATGCTGTGTATGGCTTTATAGGAAAGCAAATACCGGTAAAACTAGTATTGTAAAAATGCTACAGCAAATCTTTGTTTGCGATGTGCTCTAATCAGGCCAATCCCATTTTAAACTGCAGGTAATACCAGTAAAATTTCATCCTCAGATAGTGCTCATGGATGAGATGAATGACAAGCATTTCTTTAGTAACGATAGAATAGCAAAAATGAAAAGATTATTGGAAGGATGTGGTTACTCTACTGAAGTAAAGTATGGAGATGTGGCATTAGAATATATAGACAGCGATGTGGTAATTACGACAAATTCTCTGCCATTTAAGAAACTCAAAAAGATTGATAGGGAGGCATTCGAGGCGAGATGCCACTTAATTAATCTGAGTGATGTCAAGAAAAATGAAACCAATACATTGCCATTTGATACATTAGACTTAGCAAGATACTTTTTGGCACGTCTGGACGAAGAAAAAACAATTGCAAGTCATTCGTAAGATCTGGACATAAGCAGAGAAGCATGCAAATTAGCACAGGACGAAATGAAGAGGAGAAATCGCAATCTCTTTGAAATAAGCTATTCATTACACTTTCATATATCTCCATAATATTAAATAAAATATTTAAACTAATTATATTTAATCTTCACTCATTATATATACTGACATTTGACCACAAATAACTAAGTTAAATCGGTCAAATTGGTCAAATCAGTCAAATCTTTAATTATAATAATTATTTTAATATTAAATTAATTAATAAATAAATCTATCACATTTATTTATAAATCCGGTGAATTTGACTACAAAATAACTAAGTTAAATCGGTCAAACTGGTCAAACCGGTCAAATGACATTTAGGAAAAAATAAATCTCCGTATTCGAAATGGACAGATACAGTATAATATTTAAAACATAACGGTAAGTACTTATGACCAAATTTGATCTATAAGCGTGTCAAATTAGTGGCAGTTATAATTATTAATTAGAAACATATCTATTAATTTATCTAAATTTCCCAATTCAAATCTATTTTAGTAAAATTAATCATCCATTTCTTCTTTGTATAAGTTTAAGATTCCTTTTACGGATTTGATGTTTTCAGCTTCTTTGATGAAGTCTTTAGGGGCTTTTTGAGTTACTTAAAAAGCTTAATTTTCATTATCAACACCACTTCTTCCTCTGCTTTATGATTGTGGTTTCATATACTGAATTACAATATTACCACACATTTGAAGAGTCGTTGACTTTACAATATGTTAATATTTATATATTTTTTAACAGTCATATATATATATATATAACTTTTGCCACTCTTATTTTTCCTAGAGATTATTTTGGCTAAGGTGACAAACACTCACCCCCCATAAGTTATACTTTTAAAATTGTACTCTGATAGAACTCGACCTCCTGAGCAAACTTTTTTAAGGAGTGATTGTGGCCTGCTTTTAGTTTTCGAGATAACTCAATGGCTAAGTCAAAAATTTAAATATAAAATCATAAAATTTGGCTTAGAAAAATTTTTGACATTTTTCTTAAAAACATCTAAAATAGCATAATCTGATAAATTTTCACATGCTGTGGAATTATTTTGAGTATAAGTTTTTTGATACTTTATTTCTAGCTTTGGCTAATAAAGATTATCATTTATCTTTATTTTAGATGTTTTTAAGAAAAATGTCAAAAATTTTTCAAAGCCAAATTTTATGATTTTATATTTAAATTTTTGACTTAGCCAGTGTGTTATCTCGAAAACTAAAAGCAGGCCACAATCACTCCTTAAAAAAGTTTGCTCAGGAGGTCGAGTTCTATCAGAGTACAATTTTAAAAGTATAACTTATGGGGGGTGAGTGTTTGTCACCTTGACCATTATTTCAATAATCTGCAACTATTCAATTTTTTAGTATCATCTTCTTTAGCAAATTTTTGAAATTATTTTCACTTATGATTTTTTATTAAAGCTGTTTACCTTCATCTATTTTAGTTTGATATATTAATATACAAATAATAAACTTTGAAGTTTAGTAAATTTAATTTCAAATAAATATATTTAACAATATTAAATTTTGAGATTCATTTTTTATAAAGTGTTAAGAAATAAGTGGGTAGAATATGTTAAGGATTAGGATTAATAATAATATTTTGTTTAAGTTGCATATCTCGCCAAGAATGAAGTTATCCAGAATAATTCTAGTAAAACTTATTGATAAATAAATTAAAACTGGAGTTAATGATTTCTCAATTAATTTTGAATGCTATTTGCTCTTTGCCCTGATAGAAAAATTATTTTGGTCTCTTAGGATCCCTTGAAATAGTGTAACCTTATTTCTTGTTTAAAATAAGCTTTATTCTCTTTACTACTGCTTATAATAAAACTTGGGCAAGCATATCTTAAGGTTTTTCTAAGATTTTTATTATATATTAACCAACTAACTGATTACTATAATAAATTATGATTATTGAATTAGAAGTGAACTTGTGAAATGTGCGATTTTATTCATAAACATTACTAAATATAATGCCAGGATTACTTCCAAGATCCATAAGGTAGCTTCGAAAGAACATACATTAACCTTTTATTCAGAAATATGGAGGTTATTAATTATTGTACTTAAACTATCGAAAAACCGAAACTTCAAACTAGGACTAGGAGGTTCTTTATGCATCCTTAACTAAAGTTCCAAGAAAACTAAGATTTCTCTGAAAAGGAAGTGAATATCTCCAATAAATACAGGCAACATAGAATACCCCTTTCTACTCTTATCACTCAATAGATAGTGAGCTCAACATAACATACTTTGATTTACATACAGGTAAACCATATGTTGAATAAGACTCTTAATCATAGTCATCATGGGTTTATGGCGAAAACGCCTCCTTTTATATTGATGATTCCAAATATGACATCTACTTTATGCCCTGGTACTATTAACATCACAGACTTCCAGTTCCTTAAGAGTACTTCTTACACAAAGATAAATAACTTAAAATCAAAGAGGAACAACTAAAAATGCTAAAGAAAAGACATATAAACAATAAAAGAAAATGCTTAAAAAATCTACAACCTAAGTAACTCAAGCGTACATCCCGAAATTTTCCAACTCAAGTAGAAAAGTTGTAGATTGTTCCTCTCCAAATTAACCCAAAGACCCGAACTACAAAACCCATATTTTGTACCTATCCTGGAAACTCTACTATTTACTCAATATAAATAAAATAAAAGAATAATCACAATCCAATAAGGTAATAAACAAGGTTAACGATACTATCATACCAGACATTTTAATAGAGCATGAGGAACAATTAAATCACTCCAGACTTCAGCAGAACCATCTTCATCTTTTTCTATTTTGGAAATGAACCAAGCCTTAAGTTCTTTTTCACTGGTTTTTCACATGCGTCGCTGATCACTATACAACCAAAATCTGAACAAATTCTGATTAGAAATTAACTGCTCAAAAACTGTATACCAAAACTAATTAGATAATAACCACATACATTTTTTTAAACGTTAATTAACGATAACTTTAATAATATTAACCTATGTAAATATGTGATGACAGAATTTAAAGTCTGGAAAAATACATTCTCATAAACGACTTTAAAGATTATACATGATAGGACTCAATAATTATTCCCTCCTTTCCTTTCCAACTAAAATTTTTAAATCCGTAAGTAATTAAGACAAATCTATTAAGATATTTCAAAGAAGGCACCCCTTCTAGAAGATGGTGAACCTGTGGAGTTTTGCATATTTAATACATAAAATTCAGGATTCTTAAAATTCCATAAAGACTTACCTTAATTGTTTAAGGATCTTGAAATTGTATCTGGCCTGACAAAGAGGGATTCTTACCCTCAATCAGTCTGATATTCTTAATATCTAATCTTTGTTTTAGATTTGGTAAAATCATTGCCACTAAAAACTCGAAAAAAGACAATTGAAAGAGGAAGTAAAATCATACTTTAAAGAACACAACTGGTGCTCTAACCAAAACTGTCATGTAAGAGAGACGTATGATAATAAAAAACATTGGAGAAGGGGAAGACAAAAGAGTAATAAACACTGAAACAACTCAAAGGAAAAGAAAAGAAGAAAAATGTTGCAACCTAGAAAATAGTCCTAGAGCGACAAAAAAATTGAGTTAACATTAAACTTAACTAAAAGGGCTTGTCACTTATATATTAAGTCATTTTATAATCAGGGGGTCCAGAGACTTCAGTATGGATACTTACTATTATTTTAATAAATAATGAGAAAAAAATAAAAAAAGTTTTTATAGTAAAAATAAATTTAAGTTTTAATAATTAAAAAACAAAAATAATTATTTTGTCTAATTTTAATTTTTTATTTTGCATTTCAATTCTCCGAAGCTGAATGATTTATTTGCTTGACCAAATTTCGTAATATCAGGAAATATTGATAAATAAATAATGATTAATTGAACTAATTACTTCTCTATGTTTTTAACTAATATATCTTTCAATAATATATGATCTTAATCAGTTATAAATTGAATTATCATTAAATATTTTTTAATTTATTTTAATTCTAAGAATTATTAGCATTTTAAGTTAATAATAGATTTTTTATGTTTCAAAGTTTATAAAATACAATATTTCTCTCCAAATATATATATATATATATAAATTTTAGAGAAATTGAGGTCTACTTTTAGTGGAATGAATCTCGCATGGTTAATGATTAAGGAAAGATTAAGATATTTTTGCACATTAAGCAAAATACAAAAATTGAGAAATTTATAATTTTTAAATGGGGAACTACTTTCTCCATGTAAGTTGAATATTCATGGATTTTATTTTATTTATTGCAGTAGAACTAGGTGATGTACATTATTGATCAACATTTTTCATAAATTTTATACAGTAAAATTTTGCATTATTTGTCGAGTATTTTGGCAAAAATAAATTAGAATTTAAATTGAGTTTTTAAAATAATTAAATTAAAAATGTATATTAATGAGCAATAAGCTGACAGATTTAAATTTTATAATTAAAATATTTTACATCAAAAATAGTTAATTGAAAAAATTATAAATACCAATATCATGTTTAATCCATATTAATTCAACTCTTTAATAATAATTTCCATATCGTCTTAGGATACATAGGCAATATTTTTTGGCAGTCTCCAACTACTCTATTCAATTGATTAATTTTTTTTTAACAATCTTTAATGTTTTTTGAATAAGGGTATCGCTCAATAATTTATTATCCTAATTTTATTGTGTTTTTTTAGTGATGCTTATTGAGTCAATATTTCTTTGATAATATTAGGCAGATTCTATTTATTTGACTTTTATGCTAAAAACTTAAAGGTTTTTTTTATTCGATTTAGATTTTAAATTTATTTTTATAGAATATTTCTTTTTAGTAATTTAAATGTTTTATTGGATGAAAAAACTATCTAAATAATTTAACTCAAGTTTAAATATTTTATTTTAATATTAAATTAATTGACTATACAAAAGCAAATTCAAGTTCGTAAGAAATAATTAATTTGTTTACATAAGAGTTTATCACAGTATTAATTAATACTTATTAATTGAATTTTTTATTTTTGAAATTTAACTCTAACATGTTTAAGACAATTTAAAATGAACTATTCCTATGAACCATTATTAGGTAATTACTGAGTTTATTCTTTCAGAAAGTAAAATAATTGATAAACTATAAGCTAAATAATCAGAGACTTTGGATTATAAGTCTTTGATTACCCACCAATCAGCATGATAGTAAAGTACTGCTGTTTCTTCGGCATTATTGATTATTTATATTTCGTCAATTATTCGGGTTGAACAAACCCTTGTGAATTAAAGTAGTAGAGCATTGGTTAATGAGTATCTTTTTTTTCTTCTCACTCATACTCTTTACCATTCAGTTTCTGGACTTTATCCAATATGTCACTTACTTTAATGGAAATCTTACAAATTTCTCTTTTCTTGAGAAGGAGGACCGAGTGTATTTAAAGAAACATCTAAATGAGAGAAGTTACTAAATCGGACATACAAACCAGCCATTTTATTATTCTCAGATTTATTCTTTTTAAATTGGGAGAGATCTTTAAAAATTAGCTCTAATAGTCACATCTTTTCTTTATTTATGCACATTATGCAGTTTATAATATTTTTATGGACTTTATTTTCTTTTCGAGGGTAGTGGGGGAAAGTTGTCTCAGGGAAGTTTCCTGCTTGTCTATTTTTATATATAATTTTTATTAGACTTACATAAAATCATAAATCTAATATTTTTATGACTCAATAATTGAAGTGTGTAAGTAATACGTTACTTATAAATTTCAAAAAGTAATTTCTAATGCAGGTATATTATTATATAAATAAGAATAAAGTATGTTAAAATTAATTAGAATTTTGTCAATAATTGGCACTATAGTGAAAATTAAATTTAATATATAGAGTTAAATATAATGATCAAGAGATTAATATATAATATTTTCAGTAAATATAGTTTAAAATATCTGAAATTTCTTGAAAGTTTTAAATACCGTGAATGATTTCTATTTATTAAAAATTTAATTAAAAAAATATTAAAAAATTAAAACTTCCCTAAAATTCTTATTAATAATAACACAGGCCAGGAATCCCCCATCTTTTCTAAGGCTTGGATTAGTTGTTTAGATTAATTTCAGAGTTTATTGAGCTTTTTCGTATTTTTGTCATCAGAAAAATATCAAAGTTAATAAAATAAATTAAAATTTATGAGATTAGAGATATTTAACTTTTATTGGCAAAATCAAATGCTTAAATAATTTATACAATCAAAGGAAAGTAACGTGATCTCATGAGTTTTTCATTAGCCTCGCACATTGATCTATGACTTTGATGAATTCTTCCTTCGTTCGTTTCTTGTGATTCTTTCCTGCCACTAATTTTAAGATGCCTTTGAGAATGTCACCATAAACATCCTAAAAGCATAGTGTGACTTCGATATCTCTTCTAAACTTTGACTATTTCTTATTTTCATGCAGGTTATGGGTGTAGTTAAAGTTGCTACAGTAATTGAAAATGTTCTAGTTCTCAATGACAGTACAATTAGCCAAAAATTATATATACTGACAATCATATTTATACTCTCCTTGGCCTGTCTCTTCTTTGATTACTTCTTCACAACAACAATATTTGCTTGTTTCTTTGTGTCGATATCTCAATTTTAGATTGTGAGTCTATTCTTGTTTTTCCTTAGTCCTCGATTGCTACTTCCACTCGATCTTGGAGTCTTTTAGATGGTCTTTGATTTCCCAATTTTCTCTTTCGATAATGCAGTAAAAATTCTTTTAAAGTTATGCTTAATATTAATTTTTGTAGAAATAATATCTTTATAAGGATTAATGATAGTTTTGTAAATTAACTATTTAAATTAGTGAAATAATTTTTCATGAATATTATTGTAAAATACATTTTATTTTGGGAAATCAAATTAAAATTAATTAAATATTAATTACCTTCAGTTATGATTTGGAAAATGCCTCCTAACCCAGCTTAAGACGGTAGTTGTTATTGCTAGAATGAATTTATCTCATCTCCCAAAGGAGAACTCCTATTAAAATTTTTTTAAGAATTAGCTCAAAATATCTCGCTTCCTGGCATGAATCAGTAATATTGTCAATACATAGTCCAGCTAAAATAGCGAGATCTACCGTAGAATCGATTTAGAATTGGACTTTGAGTCTCTATAATTGCGATAATTTTATTAATTTAGAAATTTAATTTAATTTTCACAAATCGATTGAATTCCTACAATAATAAAGTTCTTATATGCGGCACTTTTGGTTTCTTTATTTTTGCTTTTCTTTAAAATAGAATTTCATGCTCTGTAAGCTACTATATATTTTTTTGTGAAAACAAAAGTTTTAGAGCAGATATTTCAAGTGTTTGAGCATTTCTAAAGCTAAGAGACCTAATCTTTTTTTCCTTTAATACTTTTAATTATATTCTCATTCTTTTAATTGATGCCAACAATCTTTGGCGATACAGGCTGCTTTCTTATTTCTTACCACCACTTTAATTGCTAGAAATTCTGCATTAGTGTGATTTTTAGCTGCTCTTATTCGAAGTAGTTTTTCTCTTTTTAATAGTTTTAGAATTACAGTCTATAATTTTTCTTTTTGCAGCTTTTCTCTTTCTTTGGTTTTTTCTCAATTATTTAATTGGTAATTTAGCGTTTAAATTTATATTTCTCAATGTTAAATTAAATCTTGTGCTTATAATTTATAGCAATCTTTGAGATAATTTCCAGACTTTTGATGTCCTCTAGTGAATATAGTTCCCAATTTTTCTTCATATTAGCCAGCCTAATTTAATCTTTTGTTCTCCAATGTCTACTAATTTTAATCAATCATTCATCAAATCAGTTGGCCCTCTTTTATACTCCAAAACTTATTGTTCCTAATTTACGAATTTTATTAGCTTTCTACTTATTATAGTCTTTAGCTTTTTTAGACCCCCATATTGTTTTTTATCTAACTTACTTAATTCTAAAACCTTACCAATTACTGCAGAATCAGACTGCTTTTATAAAGGCTTGACTTTCATGCATGCCTATCTACTTAATGATTTTGATCTATTCATGCGTAAATTATTGCCACATTTAGAAGTAATTGTTTTATCTAACTTTCAGCAATAAAACTTTGCTTAATTTCCATACTATTTTAATAAGTGTATAACTAACTGAAGCAATTTTTATCTTCACTAATAAAATTTATAAATCCGTATTTCAAAAATATCAAGAAATATGATAAAATGCTGTCTATATAGATAATAATTTTGTAGAAAAGTGATAAAAGTAAATTTTATGATATTGATTTTAATGTAGTTGAATTATTACAAGCTAATATTTAGACAACATAAAGTATTGAATCTGAATTATTCTTGATAAATATTTTTCATTGCTCAAATCATAAATTGGTTTGATAACTTCTCTTCATCTAATCTTCATTGAGTACTAACTTAGCTTTTGATTGCTCGGCTGCAGAGTAGAGAACAGTCTTAATTGAGAATGGTGCGAATCTATGGCAACCTCCTTTGTAGAACTTATTTTGAAACTCAACCCAATGTAATCCTGAGGCGTTTAAGAAGGCCTCCATCAAGTCCATCATCATTAGTACGGATATTGTTAACGCTAAGTACATGAAATATCCAAGGAACAAACATAAATGAAAATTAGAATAAATTATAGATTGCTTACAGCTGATTAAAGACCTAACTTCATTGTATCGTAAAAGAAGACTTTAGCAAGTTGCCCATGAGCAAGTGACAAAGCCAAAGGCTGAGATAACTGGCTGTGTTTGAAACAGTACCTAAAACAAACTCTATAGTCTCGATCAACTAATGGATGAATAAATCTCCGAAGCCATGTGATGCGCATGTCTTAGAGTATTCACAGTCAAAGTTGCTCCTAAGTGATTGCTTGTGATAATGATCATCATGCTATTTTTAAGCTTTGTTTTGTTGTTTTCAATAATCGCCTTAACAAAGAGCATGACTGGTACACAAATTGGAGAATCAAGAACCAAAACTTTCATAATGTGTGGTTGATATGGGAGAAGCTCAGTTTCTTTAATACTATCGCTTTGTTCACCGAGCCCTAGGAACATAGTGATCGATAAGTAATGACTGAAAGTGGTTTATCACCTTCCATTTCAGAATAATTATTAAGCCATTTAACAACAATAAGAAGGTCCATAAAACCGAACATTGCTAATACTAAAATAATACGAGGAACAAACTCGAAGTAGAAATCGATTTGTCTTTTGAACTGCTTTGCATTCATAGCTTTCATAATTACTCCCATTGCCATTTATGTAACTCATAGAATAACAGAAAGTTTCATCTTAAAAGAATTCATGAAAGCTAATTTGTTTCTTCTAGATAACAAGAAGAATCTACACCGGATTTGTAAACACAGCCGTCTTTGATAGTAACTTCTAAATTATGATCGTGAGGAATATTATAGCGTATAACTTGAAGAACTTTCAATGAAATTGAGGTGAAGTCGTTATTAATAAAACCACAGTAGCATGAGAAGAATCCCATCAATAAGAGCAATTATCAAATCTTTCCAAGCTCTCCAATTGCTGTTCCAGGTTTCCTTTCAGAGAATAATAGAATTGATGAGAAAATTATCAGTAAAGTTCCATACATAACATCACCAAATATAACACCGAATAAAAATGGGAAGAAAATATTGAAAAACTAAGGAATTAATCCCCTTGTATTGAGGGATACTGTAAGTATTTACAATTTCCTAGAAAGGCCATGTTGGTTCATTAGTCTCTATGAATGTAGGTCTTTTTTTATTCTTTTGTATCGAACTCATGTACTAAATGAATATGTTATCCATCTATATGAGCCTGACCTCTAATATCTGAAATAGTTTGCTCGAATATGCTCTGAATTTAAATGGACACCAGAAATACTCAGTAAGCAATCTATCTTGAACTCTTAACTTGTTCAACTCAGCATAAATTGATCTCTCCTTGATAGAGTACCACTTGAATATTTAAATTAGAGAATATTCTGAGCCTTTTAAGTAGTTTATTTTGAGCAAGAAATATTTCAATTATCTTTTTGTTTCTTAGCTTACTGACTTAGAATTTTCTTTGAAGCGGATTGATTTGGTAAAAATTTTAAATATTCAGCTAATTTTAAGAACTAATACAGTAAAATTAATTTATCAATTTTATAATGATTTTTATTACATAAAATAAATTTTAATCACAATAATGAAAGGCAATCGAGAAAAATTGCCCACCATTTCTTGACTGACTTACATTTTTAAAATATTTTTAAGGCTTTTCATTATTTACATTATACTTAGTTCATTATATAAGTTAAAGTTTTATAATATGTATTTTTGGCTATGGGGTCAAACAAATTTCCCTCCTAATGTGTACTTTTCTTTTTAGTCTGATAGAGTTTTTAACGCTGAGTAATTATGATATATTTTTGGTTAAAAAGAGAATTATAACAATTAGATTAGCAATAATAGAAATAATAAAAAAGTCTGATCAGAATGTGCAGTGTTACTCACAAATAATGGAAGTTACAAAAAACATATCTGAAATTATTTTTTTTTTAGGTTGTACCTGGTAAGAGTTGGAGTAGCCTAAGGTCAAGACTTCGCAATAGGCTGCAACGACAAGGAAAAGGAAGTAGTAGGATGACAAAAATAAGCTGCAAAACTAGGTATTGAAGGACATGAAACTGATTTTAAGATTTTCATTTTTCATTGTTATTAATACTATTGTTATTATTGCTAATCTAATTTTTATAATTCTCATTTTCCAATAAATAAATCATAAATAATAGCTAATGTACTATGTGTGTGCGATCAATAGTTTTCGAGATAAGGCCCCATATAAGTTCACTTTTTATATATAAAATTGTAGTAAAAATTATAAAATTTATTAATTTTTCTTAAAAATCTATATTTTTAAAAAAAAAACTCAATTCCCTGCATATGCACTAATTTGATGATAATTATTAATTTTATTTATTTTCACAAAATATACTTTAATTAATTAATTTAGCATTATTGTCATAAAATTTAAGCTCGAAATTAATTAATTAAAGTATATTTAGTGAAAATAAATAAAATTAATAATTATCATCAAATTCGTGTATATGCAGGGAATTGAGTTTTTTTTAAAAAATAGATTTTTATGAAAAATTAAAAATTTTTATAATTTTTACTATAATTTTATATATAAAAAGTGAACTTATATGGGGCCTTATCTCGAAAATTATTAATCGCAAACACATAGTACATTAGCTATTATTACTCAGCGTCAAAAACTCTATCAGATTACAAAAAGAAAAGTACACATTAGAGGGGATGTACCCCATAGCCGTATTTTTTCAGTATATGTAAGTAAATGAACTATATTTTAAGCATAAATAACTTTTGATTTTAGTTATTATTAATTTAACTTAATAAATTATATATCACTCTATTTCAATATGCTAAACTTTAAAATTTAAGGCCTAATTATTAAATAATAATAATTTAATAACTGATGCATGAAGAGTTTATAAATGTCTAAAGTTTCTTATAATATCAACAATAATTTATTCCTTTATTTATTAAAATAATAAAAAGATTATTTTTATATTATTTATTTTAACTTGATTGATTTTGTAAATATTACTGTTTGAGGTTTTAGTATTAATTTTAAAATAAAGAGATCAAAAGAATATTTAAAAAAATTTATAATAATTTATTCATGTGTAAGCAATGAAATTTACTAAAATAACTTTGTAATGTATTGACCTATGATTTATTCTTTCTTGATTAATTTATAAAGTCACCTATTTTTTTGGAAATTCTTGCCAATTATACTTACTTAATCTTACAAAATTTTGTTTCTCTCAAGCTCAAATGTATTTTCAGTGGAACTGATGCAGATTTTTCTAATATTATCATTCAAGTAAAGGCCTTGCTCGAAGAAAATGAGATAAAAAAGTCTTTCATTATGATCAATGATATGAACCATTCTTTCTTAAGGAACAATTAGTAATCAGAGAAGTGGACATAGGCCTATCTTCTGGTTGCTCTTAATAACAGTTTCTTAAATGACATTTACTCTGATTTCTTAATGGTACCTCCATAGTGTGAAACTCTATGTACTTCTTATTCTCCTAACAATTATTGACCCATCTAACTGTCTTTTCTTATTATTAAAAGAGCTCTGGAGATGATTTCTGATTTTAAGCTTAATTTAGAAATGTTAAAGAGTCTTGATGCTTAACTAAGCACATTCATCTTTACTTATAAATTTCTGTTACTCAAGATCATACTCTCAAGGCAAGTCACTAATTGCTTTAAAAACTTGTTCAATCTCAGCGAAAATATGAACCTTTTTCTTCAACTTCTCGAAATCTTACTCGTTTAATAATGAATTTATAATATTTCTTCATTTAATTAATTTAATCATTGTGCATGAATTTATCAAAGTTTTGAGGGCTATTACATTTTGACTCTATCTCTGATTTACAAATAAAAATTATTCTTTTGTAAATTTATTATTTATATCAACTCCATCTCCCTATATATAAAGGTTGCAACTTGTTCATTATGATAGTATATATATACTCAATAAGTATTTCAGTTTCCTCTGCTCTGAGGATGTAATTGAAGTATCGGATGTAACTGCTCACCCTTATTTAAGTCGATAAAATGCAAAAAATTCGATTTGCCAAGCTCATTCATAATCTCCTAGTCGTTGTCTTTAGGTATCACGATTTCAAACAAGTCTACGTCTTAAGACCTATTATAATTATTTTAATATCGGAATAAAAAAATAAGATAGTGGATGATAAGCAACAATAGAAGTGAATATCTTTCACATTTTGAGTCTAAGTTTTAAGTTTTGTACATTAAAATCCCATATTATTTGAACAATTTTTAAAATAAGATATATATATATATATATATAAAATTACTGAGTCTTATAAATACTAATCAATATCATGTACTTTAGAATTAGAGATGATTTTTGTATTAAGTAACTTATTTATTTAAAAATGTTAAATTAAAAGGAGTTATAAAATTAATATCTCCAAAGTTTGATTTAGTTGTACTTATTTTGAAACAGGATAAAGTTTTCTCATGAAATTTAAGAAATAGTTTTATTATTAAGATTTAAAGTTGAATATCCATTTGTTTTGAATCTGTACAACTTTGAAATGAGAAATATCAATATTTAAACTAATTAATTTACCATTTTATTACTATTTCTTCCAATATTAAAAACCATAATTTCAAATTAATAATTTTAATCATCGTCTATTCTTAATGATGTCACGTCATCAATCAAAGAAATTAAAAATTAAAGGTAATATAACTCATTCATCTTTTTACTTGATAATTTTAAAATTATAAAAGCAGATCTCTGCGAGCTATGCAGGAAACACCAGGGTAGATGTATGCATCGCATCTCGGTTTAGGGAAAAGTGGAATGGGGGGCGAGGTGGTTTTTTAGTTCACGAATTGCCACGTTAATGATTGCCACGTCAACTCACTCAGATACGTCTACGTGACGACTAAAATTGATGGTTTGATTTTAGTATTAAACAGTGATATGTTAAATTTAATTTGAGATTACTCATTACACACACACAATTTTAAAATTATAAAAGCAGAAAAGCAATTAAAATTGCTGTTTTCAAATTTCCTGCTAAATTAGTTTTTTTTCTTAGCGATTTATTAGATTTTTTGTGACTCTAAAAATCTGTGCTATTATTATTGTTAAAATAGATAAAAATAGGAAATTTGAGAAATAAATTAAAAAAAGAGATTTATTTATAATTATAACTGTCATGAATTAGGAGTGTGCCTAATGCTAATTTAAATTTAAAATCTATTAATTAATTAATTAAACAATTATATTTAGTGGGCAGGTGGGTAGGCAGGGTCCTAAGCAGCCCACTTTTGTAATTAAATATATTTATTTATTATTAAATTGCAATTAATTAGAGATGCGCAGGCTGCTAATGGAGTCAACGTGCATGAGACCATTCCTCCGGCGCTGCTTAAGTCCACGGTCCTGGTGCTCTTAAAGGGCTAAGCTGTGCTGGTTGTGACGCAACAGATGCAGATGTATGTACCAGATGTCCAACTAACTAGCTCCTCGATACAGAGACTGAAATCTGCGGTGCCTGCCCAGCTAAGCAATTCGGAAACCCTGGTGATGGTCTTTGCACCGATTGTGATGATAAATGTCTCTCTTGCAGTTCTGATGGTACAAACCTTGAAGACGACGAATGTGTTTGCGATACCCCAACTAACTTCATTGTTATTGATACCAAAGAATGTGTTGAAGAATGTCCCGAGCATTATAAAGATTACGGCGTCTATTGTTACAGTAAGTATCATGTTTGTATTTAACCAGCTCTATAGATAACGTTCAACCAGAGATCATTAGTTTTGCGCGTACTCATGCTGTTACAACCGACCTGCTAACTAACGGTGCATTTGAGTTCTTGATCAAGGATCCGGGTGGAGAAAGTGTAATCGTAGTTATTTGTGTATTCGGCTTGGTGGTCTCATGCACATTGACTCCATTAGCAGCCTGCGCATCTCTAATAAATTGCATTTTAATAAATAAATATATATATTTAATTACAAAAGTGGGCTGCTTAGGACCCTGCCTGCCCACCTGCCCACTAAATATAATTGTATAATTAATTAATTAATAGATTTTAAATTTAAATTAGCATTAGGCACACTCCTAATTCATGACAGTTATAATTATAAATAAATCTCTTTTTTTAATTTATTTCTCAAATTTCCTATTTTTATCTATTTTAACAATAGTGTTTAATGAGTTAGTCTAACTGTTCTCCAATCCAATAGTTAGTATAATTACTCATTAGAAAAATTGTCTTAAAATACAATGTTACTACTCTTCTTACTCTTGCATTTATTAAGCATATGCTTTTGCTTATTTTACTGGAGTTTCTTCAGGCTTTATAGTTAATATTATATTTTAAGGTCCTCTTAACGATAATTGGAGTATTTTGTTTTTTGACTATCACGTTTATTCATAAGTTCTTATAGTATTTTATCTTTTAATTTGAAGTTTGTACCACTCTTTTTATGAAAATAACTAATATCTTTAATAAGTATTTGCTTATGTTAACCAAAGTTTAAACTTTAACTCAATTATCTTTGATTTCTTATCTTACTATCTTTCTTTTTCTATTTCAAGATATCATTTTATTGTTTCAATAGATTCTTGACATTTTTAATTGGCTAAGCTGGAACTATTTAAAAGCTTAGAGTGATATCTATGTGTTATATAGGGATCTTTAATATTTAAGAGAGATTTTTCAGAGTTAAGGAAATTTCTATTTTCATATAAATTCAAATTATCTCTTGTCCTTTGAATTAGAGATTTGATTTTTCATCTTTATGCAGTAATTACGATTTTTCTCTGGTCTGGCTGAAGTCTAGGCGATGATTAAAATTTTAAATTAAAATATAAATGATTTCTAATGACTTACTCATTGTATTGGTAACTGAAGCATGTTAGATTTTTCTTCTATAAATTTTGCATAGTAATCAGTCTTAATAAACTGAATTTTGCTTGGAATACTATTGCGTGTTTATGCTTGAGTTTTAGCTTTCGCCTGCCTCCTAATTTTTCTATCAAAAACTTCACTTAACTGGAAAAACTTTCATTTGATTGATTGATATACTCTAAGTTATCATTGATATCTTATTTATTCATATTCATATTTCCAGTTAATCTATTATCGAATTCTGAGAGAAATTTTCGCATTATTTCCTATAAGGATTTGTCATTGTGTTTTTTAAAGTTAAAATCTTGTTTTAGATTAAAAACTAGCTGCTAATATTTATAAATCAAATTCCTTAATATTTTCAGTTTATTTATTTATTAAATAATTCAAGGAATTAATAATCGTATATTTATTTTCTTAAAATAAACGCTAATATTTTTTAGTGAAAATCATTATTTCTCTATTACTTTAAATTTATCAGAAATATCTAATTGTTATATATGAAACTACTTTTGTAATTCATTAATTTAGCTTTATCTAAATCAACACTATACATTAAAATCACAATACTCTATTATGCTATGAAATTAAATTATCACTCACAAAATTTGGAATTATGTTGAAAGTTTGTTTAAATAATTCTAATTTAATATTTTGTAATTAATCATAAATAAATAAATCTTAAAAGACTAATAAATTGTTACTTTTGGATTATTAAAAGAATATTGCATTACCCTATATGAATTGATATAACTTAATTAAGGTTTTATTTCCTAATAAAATATAAAAATCACAAATTAATTGGATTAAAGTATCAAATCAATTATTAAGGTTTTGAATGTTCAATGAGGGCACCTTTCATTAGAATTTATAAGGGAATTTATGTAGTTTCTCTTCTATTTCAATCTTTTTATCAAAATACTCACTGAATTGTTTTATTTCAGATGCGAACGGAGAGAAAATAACTGAATCTATTTGAGACAAATGATTTTTAATGTCTGATGTTCGTCTTTAACTGAAATCTATACTTTCCTACAATGATTCATCATTTATTAAAATATAATAGTTATCATAAGTAATTCTCAAAAGTATATCTTTTATGACTAAATCAATCATATTTAATAATCATGGTCAATATTAGATTAGAGCTTTAATGGTGAAAATTGTTGAGTTAATTAATATGATAACTTCCAGTCTTTTTCCTATTTATTTTAATGAGTACTTATTAAGGGTCCTCAAAAATTCGCTCACATGGTCGAAGTTTATTATAGGTATTCCACACACTGGTTTCTTCAAAATTTATTTTATGTAAATATTAAAGCAAAATCTAGTGTTCACCTTCAATAATATTCATTATCGCAAAATAAAGACTGTATATAAGAACTTGATGTCATTGGAACTATTGCCAGTGTGAGTATCATCATAAAAGCTATTTTTCTAATATTTAATACAGATTGCAATCCTTCTGTATTTTAATGTCTCAAAAGCGCAGGAAAATTCTTAAAAGTTTAGCAAATTTTAAGAATTTTTTATTGTTAAAGCTATCTATTTAAGGGATGGCGTTTAAATTTATACCGTTTTATAAGCCTTAGTTATTTCTTTGCTGCTTTATAAATCCTGGAGATCTTAATTATGGGGAGTAATGTCAAATATATTAATGCTTTACCATTAACTCATTTTTAAAATGTAAGTAGTTATATAGCATATTTTTAGAAGTTTTATTGACTTTGGCTATGAACATTAGTAAAATTAAGATTATTGTGATTTTACTGCTATAACTGTAAATGATTGAGTTGATCACCTCTTATAAGACTTGTTCTAGGTATATTACTATTCTAAAGCCTCCTGCTTAGACTCTAAAGATTAGTAGTATTTAATTTACTAGGCAAGGTATTGATGCTACTTTTATTGTCAATCTTAATTGAATTTATGTTTATTGTTGGAGGTATATCGCTTTGACTTAGTTGATGGTTTAAGTATTTTCCTTTTCCACTCATTTTAAATTAAAAAGTAGTAATTACTTCATAAATAAGCATATTTATATTTAATATAATTATAAATAAAACATCATTTTTATTACCTTACTGTTTTTATTTTTTTACTAATGAATACTAAAAACATACTATTTATAGATTTATACAAGTATTTTAATTTATAATTTATTTAAGATAATTCTTTTAATTTGACACTAAGATATAAAATATTGATTATTTTTCGTATGATAATTAGGATATTAAAATTTTGATTGATTCATTCCAAAAAAAATTAAGCAATTTATAATGTTATTAATATTAATAAATTTATCAGAAATGGACCTGTCCAAATATCTCTGCCTTACAATATAAATCCTAATATCCCTCTTCAATTTTCAATTTACTAGGTAAGTCTCTCTCTATCTTTTTAGTTATTATTACTCTAATAGAATTCTATTTTAATTTAATAGTATTTTTTGTTTTTACTTATGAATTTTAGATATTTTCGCTGTCTATTTATGCATTCTTTGCATGTTGACTGTTTCTCAATTAAGCTTAAGGATGATCATTATTTGGCTATTCAAAATCTTATTCATATTCTTAATCATAATCTTACTAGTCTCTGATGCTAAAATTTTTTACACTTCCCCCATTTTTTATAAAAATTTAACTTTCATTAAGCTTTTATGGAGATGAGTCACTTGAAGTCTGTTTTGTAATAAAGTTTTGTTAACTTCTTAAATGGCTTTATTATCGCTACTATTATTCAGTAATTATTCTTTTTTGTCATAAAGTGAATTCCAGTTTACTAAATCTTGACCTTGACCTACAAGTTATTAACGACCTTCTTAATTTAGTATATTTTGTAAAATTTGATCATTTGTCGTGTTAGACTCGATTTAATTAGAAAATTATCACTGATTATTTTTAAGATTTTTTAATAAGAATGTAGAAAATTGCATATATTCTTTGAGATTTAATTTTGATTTGCTGTTAAAAATGATACCTATTTTAACCAATTTACTCAGACTACTTAGATTTGAAAGGTTAAACATTTTGAATGGATTTTTTCATTTCTCCGATGCTTGGCTTCATTTGCATTTGTTAAATGGGGCTAATTTCTTTTATATTTTGTGATATTTTGCTTTCTTAATTTATTCTTGGACTTAAATCCTTGCTTCTTTTAAGTTTTAGAAGTTCTTAGGAGACATACTCTAGCAAAACTTACTCTTGTTTTTATTCTTGGCACTATTTTCTTTTTAAAATGAAAAAATTGGTTCTTATCCTTGGCCTGTATTGAACTATATTTTTATTTCATCTACCTTGTTACTTTCTAAGATATGTGAATCTACTACATCCAAATGATTTAAATCGAGAGCTTGGCTTGTTGACTCTCTTGCTCTAGTGGACCCTACATCCCCTGCTAAGAGTTCTTCATGCTCATCCTCTTATAAAATATAAAAGGTAGGATATTAAATTATTTAGATTATAATAAATAGCTGCATTCTGAGCATTGAAAAAATTTAAGTGTGTAAATTCTGACTTGATGCTTGGAGACTCTTGTACAATAGGACTTTTATATATATTTTTATCCATTAACATATCGCAGTTGCTTTAAAAAGTGTTCATGTCACTTGATCCTATTTTCAGTGTAGTGGACATCAATCAACCCTTTTATTTTATGAGGGCATTTATTTGCTTTAGTTGTTCATTCTTTACTACTCAACCTTTAATTGATGAAGTCAATCTTCGTAAATTAGTCATATTATTTATGGTTTTATAGATCCTTTTTAGATTTGGCGTGGGATCATAAATTTGAGTTTCGTCTATTGGGAAATTATTTTCAGCAATAGCTTTTGAATGGATTCACAAACTATCTTTGGTTGTGGTACTTGAAGGGAAGTGTTAATACTTTAATGAGTAAGAACATGTTGATTCTTTTTTTATCATTAGCTAGAGTGGGTGTTTGTTGATGATTGAACTTTTATTTGCTCTGGCTTCTTAGATGTTGATTGGTTTAATTTAGAGCGCTTATATATTTTTTGTACTAATTTACTTTCCTGTGTTAGGTCATCACGTCTAGGTTATGTTACTTTTTAAAAAATTTATAATGATAATAATATTTAATACATTAGTGTCTACATCGAGTAAATTCGTTTTTTTAAGTTTTGCATATATGTGGGTACTGACTATTTTGACTAAATCTTCTTGAACCGATGTTGAACCTAGAGAGATTTTTTCTAAGAAAGTTCTGTACGCATTTCACTTTTTTTTAAGATTGATTGCTAGGTCTTGAGTCTTCAATAAATAATTATCTGCTTCACAGTACCTTCATAAACTTGCTCTCTGGTATCATCAAACACTTAGAGGCTTGTGTTAACTTTCTGACTCATGTAATAAACAAGATTCATTCTAATTTTGAAGCCCCTGTATAATCCTTGAATTCTAGTAGCACATGAATTCTAATGTAACTTCCATAGTTTTCTCCTCAAGTATTCTTTTATCTTTCTTTATATATAAATAACACGACGCATGAATTATTTTCGCTAAATTTCATAAAGTTTCTTACCCTTGAACATTATCCCGCCTCCTTGATTTTAAGAACGGCAGTGATTACTTTTTTATTTATTTACAATTTATTAACTTCATATTTAAGTCTGGTAAGGACATGCTAAGTAGCTTAGATTAGCAGGGCACATTTTTAATATTTGGCAATAAATAAAACTGCATGACAAGCTGTATTTTATCTTAACTAAGTTTAAATAGATATTTTTGCCTCTAAAGTATATCCCTCAATCGCTGCTTTTACCCATCAAATTTTTACTTGTCAAATTCAGCTTTGAGCATAGTATTTTCTTGAAACATACCGCTGATTCTATAGCTCTCTGAAAATTGAGAATTTAAACCCTTTCAAAGTGGTGAACCCATGAAATAGTTAACAATATTTTGCTTTCATTATTCCCATGATGTTCTCTCAATTGCATTGTATCTGACTACAGTCCCTTACTTTGGTGCTTTTATTTTGATGAGCTATTTACAAAATTTAAGAGTCTAAAACTTAACTTTATTGCATGTTTTCTGTAATTTAGGTATTAGCATTGACTTCTAGATTTTCTACAGAGATCAAGTTAACCCATTCAATTTCTTATTATGATTAATCTTATATTCAGTTTGAAATTAGACTCTGTTTTCTAATAGTTATGTTCACTATAAATATTAATTTCTTGATGTTTATGATCCATTACTGAACTTCGAGAAAATGGTATAAGCAGGAGAATTTTAAGATTGTTATATTATGTTTAACGCCGATATTGTCTGGTCTGATGAGAGGACTGTTGTACAAAAACTTTTATAGTGATATTCTTGTTTTACACTGTATCTCAGATTCTGAGTTTGTGGTTTTTGAATAAGATTTTTTGATATTGATCTACCAAGATAAACTGTAAATATTATTAATTTAAACTTATGATTATTATCTCTTTTCTAAAGTAAATCACTTTTCCCATGTCAATAAAATTTTACCTTAATTTACTTATTCATGTCTGTAATAAAGGTATCTCTAAGTTTATGATCCTGAGACAAATTCCAACTGATCAAGTTAGAATGTATTCATGCTTTATAATTTAGGCGAACTCAACGCGTTTTATGAGTACCATGTCAAACGATTTTCTATGAAAATTATTATTTAATTTTGAATTAAAATGAAAGAAAATTTTTAAAAAAAGGTAATCGAAGATGTTGCTAAATTATGAGATAAATTTACATTAATTTTGGTGTTATTGGCCTATAAGGAGTTGTGAATGTGATGCTATCATACTTTATTTTATAATGATTTTATTTACAGATCTTCTTTATTTATATAATTTAAGATTTAATTGTAAAAAACCAAAATAAAAATAACTTTATTTCAATGTTATATGAAATATAATTTTTTGTCAATCTTGAAAGGTAATTAACAATAAAATTCAAATTTAATAATAATTTAATATTTAATAAAACAGGGCAGATCCCTTAGCACAGCTTTAATCTATTTTCTATTGAATTCTACACAAATAAATCACAAATAAGACTATAACTTTAAGAACAAGCATAAATACTATGAAAAACAATAATTTGCAGTAAATACATTAGAAGCAAAATTAACATAATAATTGAATTACAACCATAGTAATAAAACAAGTTAAAGAGATAAAAAAACTAAAATCATAAACGAGTTACTTCACAATAAACTTAGTAAAATTATCCTTACCACAATAGTAATACCATTATTGGCAATAATAACCTTGAAATAAATTATATATAACAACAGTAAAAGAATAACAATATAAAGAATAAATTAACTGGCAATGCTTAATTGGCTTGTACTATTAGCTCAAGAACTAAACCAATTCATGTTAATGAGGTCAATACCTAAAAAATCAGGAAAATAGTAATGCCCACTAGCAATTACTAAAAATAAATTAAACTATGATATCCTTTTTTATACTTATTTATGATAAATGAGAAAATGCTATAAGAGGTCGCTTAGCTCTTTCCAAGAGCAGCCAAAAGACTACAACAAGCTAATTAGCACATGAATGCTCTGACTAATAAATTTAATCAAGTAAATAATCAGAAATACTACTACAAACCCACTTCAGCAGTAAATAATAAGTATGAGCATATTATCTTGATAATGGCCAATAATTAAGCAATAATAGCAATTAACTTTTTTTAAAGGATTAAATAGTAAAAGTCATAGAGAAATACATCATATCACCCAGCAAAGAAGAAGATGATGATGATGATACTAATAATGATGTGTAGATGGTATTGATAGAAGTATTTGATTAAAATTGGGCAAAGAGAATATTTCAGGAGCAAATTTCTGGGAAAAGTAAGCTTCCATATTAAGTGTTTATTTCAATTTATAGGGTGGTCTACCAAATGCTATGAGTTTTTAATATAATATTTGAATTTTAAATTTTGATTAGTAAAGAGTTGTTGTTTGATACTAAGTTTTTATTTGTATTTAAATTATTATCAACTGATGAAATCCAGAGATTAATACAATTTGGAACAACTATAGAAAACTCTTGTACTTTCGATTTGAACACACTTACATCAACATCAGCTTAAAAATAATATTGTTAAAAAAGAATTGAATAGGGTAAATTGGAAAATAAAAAGATTAATCAATTCATAAATATATATAAGTGCTACTGATTATAGAGGTCTAGAGATCAAATTTGATTCATGCCAGTTACCGTTATGTTTGTAAGTGCCCCTGCTAATTTGATGTTACTGAGATGAGCAGAAAAGTTTTTGACACTTTTGACACATTTTACACCCATTAAATACTGTCAAAATTATGGATGTGATTAATTAATGATTTAAAGATTACTTAAAGTGTAGACAATATATTTTTAATCTTAGATAAAATACAAGGCAAAATGCTATTTGAAAAGTCTTTCATTTGCTTTTTTCGAGACTATCTATGATTGTACTAATCTCTTAGTTCTTACTCTCTTCATATGAGTTCTCTAAAGTTGAATTCTCCTCCTCTAGCCTTGCTAGAATTGCATTGCTAAATCTAATTCGCTTAATTGCATCTTTTTATTAGCTTGTTTCTGCACCATGCTTTGATCCATCAAATGACATCTTGACTTGAAGGCTCCCTAGTCGATCTTTGCAAGCAACGTTAATGGCATTTAGTTAGTTGTAATTACTACCGCAGCTTCTATGTACTCTAATGCTACTTTACCGTACTTTGCCTCAGTTGAGTACCACTATCCCTGTAGAAGTCTTTTCGTTTTGGCTACTCAATCGCTTCGAAAGAAATGCTGGTCATTCATTTCGTCCATCAGGAAAATTTGAGGTTAGAACTTAATTGGTAAAACCTGAAGTTTGAAATGCAATTAGCCTTCCTGTAGTACGTCGCACACAAAAATTTATTGAAGCATTCTCACTATAGAAGATTTACCACTATCTGCACTGCAATAAAGCCACTCGCAGCACTTCTTAGTATCGTTTCATGTGATAATTACTTAGTATAAGACATCGAGAGCCTCTGCATACCCCCAATCCTCCCATTTTTTAAGTTCTATAGGCTGAATGTCATTGTAAATTTGCTGTTATCTTAAGACGTAGGTTTGTAATGAATCTATTATTGGTATTGCTTTTCTCTCAATCGTCCCAGTGCATCTCAGAAGTTTCAATATTGCTCTAAGCTTAGATTCAATCTCCGAGAGCATCACTATGTCTTTAAGGTGGTTCCAGAAAAGCTTCACATACTATGAAAAATCTTAGATCTCCCCTCTTTTGAAGAGACTCGTGAATTCAACAAGCATTTCTTTTTTTGTTTAGCTGGATTATAGTGTAGATGAAGATCTTCTGCTCTAAGATGTCCTTGCTTTTACCTATTTTGCAGCAAAATTCGTGCTATCACCAGCTACTAGAATCACGTTAGGTGATTGCTGTAGAATCTCTGAACTGCTTTTCTCTTCTATAGTATTGATCTTTATCCCCAGCAGGCTTAATACTTTCGATCCTTTGCCTTTTGTCTGCTTAAAATAACTTCTATGTAAGCCTTAAGTGAGTGGATGGCACTCGAATTCTATATAGTGCTTAAGATTATAAGATTTTCTGTATCCTAGTACATACTCACATGTTTAATCTTATTTTTTATATTCTTAAGTTGTTATAGAACTCTCTCGGAGTTTTCTGGGCCGAATGGGTACTCTGTTTCGTAAAAGTGAATTTGTCTATAATCTATGATTCTTGAAAGTGATTCTGGTTAACGCAAGAGGGTCAATCTACTAAATATGATCATTTCTTCTCCGTTAGTTTTGATATTATCCACACTTTAAATTATCTTTAAATCATTAATTAATCACATCCATAATTTTGACAGTATTTAATGGGTGTAAAATGTGTCAAAAGTGTCAAAAACTTTTCTGCTCATCTCAGTAACATCAAATTAGCAGGGGCACTTGCTAACATAACGGTAACAGGCATGAATCAAATTTGATCTCTAGACCTTTGTAATCAGTGGCATATATATATATTTATGAATTGATTAATCTTTTTATTTTTCAATTTACCCTATTTAATTCTTTTTTAAACAATAATAATAAAAAAATTAATTTTAATAAATTATTATACACTCATCTATTTATTAATAGTCAATTAGTTATAATTTATGATTGATTATGATAAATCAGCTTTTGACCACCCACTAACTCAAAACATCTTCTATAAAATTGTGCATTTAAGACTACAATAATGACCTTAATGATATACCTGTTCCAATCAGACACTTCCAAGATAGTTAGGGTTCAAGATCCAATCATGAATCTGTTACGTATCAAAACTTTTATTTTAAAAATTGCCATTATTTTTTAACAATATTTTGAGATTAAAGTGACTTATTTTTAAGAGAAAATATGTTTTATAAAAACAGATGGAGACTAGTACGCAGATTCTTCTTATTTGACATAAAGAATGGAATTTAAGGCACTGATGGCTATAAAAATAGTTAAATATCAGTAGTGGTGAAATAACCACAAAATAAGGCACTGATGGTTATAATAATGGTTAAATATCAGCAGTGTGAAATAACCACAAAATATCAAACTCAGAATCAAACTTGATATAAGTAATGATAAGATGATCTAGAATCCTCTCTTGATTATCACATACAGGGAGAGATTCTTAGAAATTTATACTTAAAATGAGATTATGGGAGCAGAATTAAAATGTAAGTTTAAAATAACTTTATAATTTTGAATACAAGACTGGTGTCGCAACTAATTCATTGGCAAGTGTATCGTTTACAGTAGAACACACCATGGATACATCCAACTTCTGGAAGACTGTGGTGGTTCTTCATTGGGTGCATGGTACTCTTTGGAATTATAGTAATAGTTTAAGTTTGCATTTGGCAATCATTAGCCCAATACCACTCTCGCTATTTAATAGATTATAGGCTGGGATAAAAATCTTGGATAAGTTCATTCTCTTAGTAAATATTTATATTGTCTATATAAGCAAGGATAAAAATTCTTTTTTAATGTCGAGTAATTAATTTAGTTAGGTTTTATATAAAAATTATGTATATATTTCTATCTGCAGTATTATCACTTTTTACTTTAGAATTATCAAGTTATTAAGATAAGAGATTAAATTAATATATACCTCTAATTAAGCAAACAAATAGAAAATCAAAATGAACTTTCAAATTTCATCACTTTAAAAATAAAAAACCATATAAAAGAATTTAATAGTTTTATAGAAATATAATGCAATCCTACTTTATCAGATGATAAATCAGCTAAGTGCAAATACGCAATAGTGAAGATCTTTCTTACTGGAATAGATGTGTTTTCTAATCTTTATTTCTGTTTATTGTTCCAATAGCTGGCTACTGGTTTGTATTTTTCAAATTTCAAGAGAGAGTTTATGTGTTTCTTCCATAAATCAGCAAGAGCAATGATGTTTATTATGCACCTTTAAAGCACTTTTTGGTGCAGTACAAACTCACAAATATGTATTTTAGTTTATTTTAATATTATTTAGAGTAATTTTATTATAATTATGGTTTATACTTTAGTTTTAAGGCAAGATATATTAATTTAAAGACTAGTTCAAATAAAATATATTCTTTTACGATTTAGAACTTTCATACACATTCAATAATAGTTAGACAAAATCAATTTTTATATATACTGAGAGAAGCCAAAGCGCATAAAGGGCTATAAAGGTGATGACAATCTCGGAATAAATGCCTTGAGATAACTCTTCCTATTGAATGAATTCAATGAGCTTCAGGTAAATAAATTGATATGAGTAGAATTTACTTTGATTTGCTATGCTTTCTTAATGGAGGATATCTCTCTACTCATGATCCTGAACTCTCATAAATATTCTCATTTTATAATATCCTTGTATAAAAGAAAGCATTAAAATGAACTTAGAAACAGAGGCTGATTCTCCAGAGAACTATGTGCTGAATTTCTTTGTCACTTCTTTAGTTATGTACGCGATTGGTATCTGCAATAAATTCTTATATACTTGATTAAATTCAGAGTTTCCCTTTAAACTTAATAATTACTGATCTTTGTGCTTTGAGCAACATTTCTGTAGTTATGTTTGATAGCCAATTCCATGGATACTATATTCATTATAATAAAGGTATTTATTGATTTCTGTATCGTTATTGGAAATACAAAATAATTTTGGCTTTAAATTTTTAATTGACATTTATTCACGGAAAATCTCCATAAGATCAAGTCGAAATTTCTCCAGAAGTCTTACACCGAGCCCTTAAATATGAAACCACTGGAAAGCCTAACTCCGTGGCTTTACAACTGAGCGCTCTAATCTCCAAACCTTCTAGACATACATGCCAAACAAAATGCTCGTTTACTGTTACGATCTCTACTACAAGGAAATCAATCAAGAAATCCTAAATATTATGAATATTAAGACTAACAAGTTTAACAGTCAAAACCCCAAAACCCCTTAATGAGGTTTATAAGTGCTTTGATTTGTAGGGAATTTGTTAGGAGTTAGGGTTATTAATTAAATGTGAGACTAAAATTCAAGCTTATGGGGTCTATTTATGATGAAGAATAAATAGATTTAGTGTTTAAACTGCGTTATGGATGTGATATGTATAGTGAATAACTCAAACCAGTACTGAACTATAAGTCTATTGCACTGCTCTTAAAGCGTAGTCCATCTACTGTTCGCACTCACTGCTTGAAATCTTTGTAATTAAAGCAATAATAGCTGAATTCTTAACCTAAGAGGAAGTTAAAGTTTCTATAGAAGCATATTGACTATCTTATTAATGAAAAAACTTTGAAGTATTGGGCTCACTTCTCTCTCGACTAACGAGCTATTATGTTTCACCGCCAGTTCCCTGAGTTGAAGATCTCTGCATAATCTGTTGCAAACATTTATAAACGAAACGGTATCTCTTACAAAAGTGTAAATCGTATCAAGAGAGTAATTGATTTCACTCTGCCATTTTACAACAACAACTTAAATTATATTTATAATTAAATGCAGAGAGCCTAATAGAATAATATTAAGTTTATTCATGCTGACGAGGCTGTGTTTACATTCAAAACTTTCATCTAGAAGTCTTGGTATAAGAAGCATAGTAACATAGAATTATATGACAAAAAGGTCAAGGTATAAACAATGGCAATTTTAGCTGGTATAAGTGAAGATTCAGTCATAGAAACATATGTTATTCATCCTCGCTCTCTCAAGAGAGAGAGCAGTATATAGAGTTCTTACATAAACTAAGAGATAAATAAAAAGATCAAGAGATCATCCTGTTTGTTGATAACCTATCAGTTCCGAAAATAAAGGAGTCTAAGAAAGCTTATGAAGAGTTAATTATAACTCCTGAATACAACGTTCCTTAAAGTCCACAATTTAATGGAATCGAATTCTACTGGAGTTAGATTCAGACTCACTACAAGAAGTTACTGCTGTATCACCTAATGCATGATCTACCAATCGATACAGTAGATCTCATACAGAGTAGTTGCAAGAGAAAGGGTAAAGACTAGACTTCGATATGTACAAGAAAGGGTAGATGAATGTTTATTAATAAGTGTTAGACTTAAAATAATGAATTATTTCAAATATATAACGAACTCTTAAAAAGATTCGGCTTCTCTTTCTTTTCTTTCTCTGGTGCTTTACTTTGACCCGTGTTTCTTCTCTTTGAACCAGCACCAGAATCTTTATTCATGTCATCAGGTTTTTAAACATTTTTATAAATTCTCTTGCTAACTTAGTGAAAGGTTTGAGACTTTCTCTCTATGAACTTTTGCATTCTCTTTCATTTGGAATGTACCAGTTCCATGTTTCCCTACAAAGTTATTAAAAAAAAGCTTAATAGAGAGATAAGATGCTTCTTTAGCTCCGCAAGCCAGCTTATGAGTATGCCTTGCTTCTTTTAATCTTTAGGAGAAATAGAGTAGCGTTTCTTGTGAGCTTCTTCAATTATTTCTCTTAGATAACCTTATCTCAAATTACCAAGTTCACCAAAGAAGAAGCTCCTTTCTGGAAGTTTATTAGAGTTCTTTCATAGCATCCTCATAGAGATTAGTGAATGAAATCTCAAGGTAGTTTGGAATTTCAATTTGCTTAATCTCTTTATTTTTAAAAGCTTTCTTCTACTCACAAAGTATTGCTTTCAAGAATGAAATTTTGGTACCTTCCATCGTTGGAAGGAATAAACCAAGTGTATAATATGTTAATAGTTAACATGTTATCTTACCATGTAAAGTGAGAAATCGATAAAGATCTTCTTTACTTCTGAATCTAGAGATCATTTCTTGAGCCTCAACTCTTTTCATTTCATCATTGAGTGATTCCATCTTTGTTCCTCTTCCTATAAATGAATTTCAAATTATAATTTATAGACTTTTGGATCCTATTGTTTAAAACTTACTATTAAATATGGGCATCTTATAGGAGGTCAACCCTGTAAAGAATGATTCGTGGAGAAAGTTCGCAGAATTTAAAACAAACTTCAGAGATGGAGCTCCATTTTTTCCAATTTATTACCATTAAATTAGTACTAAAATAGTTTAAATTTCACTAGTACCGGTACTAAATCCCTATAAGTTTAATTTGTACCAATTTAATAGTACCAAAACTTAATTAGGATAGTTTTAAGCTAATGAGGTTTTAATAGAAAAGTTCCAAAATGGTTCAAAACCTAATTGGTACTAGTACCAACCCAATTTTATACTTGGTTGGTATCAAAATCAAAATTATTAAGGATGAAATTAGAAAAATTATAGTTATAAATTACAGTATAGTATAATTGCTTACACCTGAAATCAAACCATGGTTTTCACATACGTTGCTCCTTTGAAGAGTGCCTCTTGTAAGTATGCTTGTAGTAGCTTTAAAATAGAAATTTAAATTTGAATTTAAACATGGTGGCTAACTTAAATCGTAAAGCAGTTGGTTTAGGAACTGGTTAATCATAGCTCAACTTTGGTTCAAATAAGAAACCAGAAGTTATATACATTGAGAACGAAGCAGAGCTGAGAGCTCTTGTATTTGAAGCAAGCGTATTCTTCATATAAATTTAAAACAAGAAAAAGTCAGCAGATGTGGGAGACTAAACATTAATAGAAGTTGCTGATGAAGTCAACGAACCTCTAGAGATTGAAAAGATAAAAACTTTTGAATGCTAAGACTGCTAAAATTTCTTACCGACCGATTCTAGTTTGAAGAAACATATGAAAGAGGTTCACTCTGGGAAAGCTAAGGTGTATTTTAAGCATGATAAGGTCGATGGCAGGTACTAGTGCACGACTTGTGAGAAGTTGTATACTCACTCAGCTAAAGTTAAGAAGCATATGCAGAAGCATCACCTAAGTGAGTTCTTGATTTAAGATAAAGAGACTTAGAAATTAGTGCCAGCTAAAAGAAAATCTGATACTCTTGAGACTTAAAAAGAACAACAGGAGAAGCTCAAGAGGCAGAAGCGAATAAAATTAATGAATCAACCTTCTGTAATGTCTTTTTAGCATGCTTTTAAGAAAGAGCCATGTATATTCCTGCACTAAATGTAGTATACCTTAGCAGTTGTATTGAAAACTACTTACATCTAAACGTACCTGCTAAAGCAAAACTAATAGTGGTTGATAACTATACCTACAAGGTATATCCTTTCAGCTATCTCCTTAAGAAATAGCAGTATTAAAATGAGTTTGCTAACGAATATATCGTAGTTAAAGAGGCTTAGAAAAAGGATTGCAAGAACTTGCTCAAACTAGATGGTGTTATTTTAGGGTTGATTTCATCGCACTAAGGCTAAAAAAGTTTGAAATGACACTCCGAGATTATCTGTATTAAAACAGATACCCAGATGACTTGAATGATATTCTATCTAATATGATAAAGGGTGTACAGGAATTTCACGAGCTTGGATATGTTCATAGAGAATTTAAGCCTGGAAATGTTATGCTAAACCTTTTCCCTTTAGAAGTAGTCGTAATTGATTTTTATAGAGCCTTAAAGATAAGAGATTGGAACCTTAGCAAAGGTTCTTGGGGCACCAGGCTACTTCCTAATCAGAGAAGTGGACAAATGGTTCAGTTTAGTGGGATGAATGGGCAGTTAATGCTATGATATTAGAAAGTGGCATGAAAAGCATGTCTTACTTTGGTACTAAGCATGAAAAACAATTAATTAGCTTAGCTTAGAAGCATGTAAAGTAAGAAGATGTATGCGAAGAAATAAAAACTATAGTAGATATGATAATCGTGAGAGCTCCTTCCTATCCTAGATAATCCTTAGACGATATGCTTGAACCACTAAAGAAAGCTAGATTCAAGAGATACAACAAAGACAAGCAGATTAAATTCGTTTGATTAAATTAAAATAATATTCATTAAAACATATTAATCACTCACAAAACCTGCTTATTCTCTACTAAACCTTATAAGACCCCAACTATACGCTACAAATCAAAGCACTTATAAACCTCACTAAGGGGTTTTGGGGTTTTGATTGTGCAAACAATTTTTTCAAGAGAAAAGGCTGTGCCTATGGGACTTAGCATTGAAAGACCCTGGTATCTTTATGAATAGATTGATGCAAACTTAAATTGAGAAAGTTAGAGTGGAACCTAAAGAATATAATCATTTTAAATATTAAACATGCATCTTCTTTATATCAATAAATTAATTAATAATTTGTAATGGATATTTAAGGGATAGAAGACCAGTAAGCAGTTAACTAGTATTGATGCTAAATATGGAGAAAATTAAGGTACCTATTATGTCCAAAGATGGATGGATGGGTTTCTCTAGTTATCTATTTTTAAGAATTATTTTTATTCACTTTTGTTACATAATTCTATTTATTACTGAAATTCAATCTATTACAGGGATTGGACTTTGACTTCTTAATGTTAGTTGTATTAGTTGTAAGCTTCATAGATAAAACTGGCCAAGGAAATGCAAATTTACTATAAGTTATAATAAATAATTCATAGAGTAATTATAATAGCTTATGATTAAAATATTTATTAAATTTGTATCGATATTAATGCTTGGAATTTTAATCGCTTATATTCTTGATTCAATTTTGATATTCCTGAGAACACATTAAAAAGGCTAAACCATTTAATGAGTTATTTTAATATTGAAAATTTAAAGTTAAGATATGATCGACACTCATTATTTTAAATTTTAAATTTTGAAGCTTATTCCAGAAAATTAAATGTTGTTTTTTTTATTCATCTTTTTTTATGCCAATATGTATTTTACAAAACTTTATTAGCAATTTTAAAATTTAAACCCAAAAATCTTCAGCTATTATTCTTTATTTAAAAATAAAAATTATTTGCTTAAATTATGGTAGAAGAAATGTAGCAAAACATACTCTAGCAGATGATAGATTCCTGATATGAGTAATAGCAATAGATATATAAAGAGTATAATATAGATGGTAATTATGTAACAAAATTCTTATTTTTTAAAATGTGTTTCTTATATTTGCTAAAATTGTAAATTTTATTTTTAATTTTATTGTAAATTTATGATTATTATAATAAGGTGACTTATTATAATAATTATATTATTATTGACTCAATAAAAGAAAATGTATTGCTAATAAAATTGTTTAAATAGATTTTATTGCTACTTTTATTGTGTTGTATTTAATTAAAGTTATTTTAATTAATTATTTTTGTAATACTTTGAATTCGATGATGTGAAGAGAATCCATCAGCTATACAATGATGGTTTTCAAAGAAAGAAATAGCCTACCCTTCAATATTTTAATGATTATTAACTAATTCTAGCTGTGCCCGTCTTAAAGACCTCCTTAACAATTCACCTAAGTAAAATTGGAATAGAGGACTATATTCTGTATAATTTGACACTTTCATTGTATGTAATCATCATTTAGCCAATCATTAAATATGCATGAAGAGATATATTAACACAAATTAATTGAAGAGAGATTTTAATCTTAATGAATTAAATAGATGGAACCTTTTAATAATTTCAGAAGCAATATGCAAAATTTTGTATCAATTTTATGAGAACCCAACGAAAATATCAGAGTACAATATTTTCTTTAAGGAAATATTCAGACTGCCAGAGTTCTGGCCAGAGCTCGATAAAAAGTAAGTCAGCAAAAATTAATCAATCACTAGTGAATCACATCTAAATAAAGTCTTTATTTACTGGTTTTTAATAATTATTTCAATTTAAGAGTGACTTTCGGTTTGGTTTCAGGTGGTGGAGATGCTGCTCTTAAACTTGCAACTTGGTAATATATCTATGGTGGTACTTATTCCCCACATGATTTCGCTGACTCGAACACATTCAAGCATTTGACTTAAGCTATTTTAGCTTTATCTCCATCTTGCTAGACTGGTATTCCTATTGAAAGCGCGAGAAGAGCTTGCTTTGCAGACAAACTATGGCCACTTGAATTGAGAAGAGGTTATTCTTCACCAAAGAATGCTCTTTTAAAAAGTCTTTTCGAGGAAGGCTCTCTCTACTTATTCAATGGAGGTTTCCCATTTTGGACAACTGCCTTCGCATTATGGACTACAGCCTGCTCATTTTGCTCATTTATAAAGAATAAGTTCTTCTTCCTTTGGACCTATAACGATTTCAGCTATGAGTTCATTTATGGCAGGAAATCTTGGTGTTTCATTAGGTCTCGCCTCCTTTTTAGCCTATTTTATATTTCAAAGGATAATTGCTGATCTCTATACAAAGGAACGAGGTGATCATTGCACTTGGAACAACTCATATCGCCAATGCGCCTAATGCATGATTGAAAACAAGGAAATGCTGTAATTCAACTTTATTACTGGTTACACTCTTTGATTAAGACGCCATGGCATTTTTATTTAAAAAAACAGATATTTATATTTAAATCTTTTAATTAATCAAAAAGCTTTCATCTTATCATAAATACTTATTATTCAAAAATTATAATGGTCTTTTGTAGTTTTTTGCTCTTTGGATGGCTGATACTATGGGTATGTTTAGTAACTATAACGAAGCTTGGGCTTCACTTGAATACCAATCATCAATCTTCTCTGAGTTTGTGTGAAAAGTGCATTCAATTGGTTTTACATAAACAATATAAGCAAATAACAGAAATCATTTGTATGAAATATGCAACAAAGCCAAAAGTTGTAAATGCTAAGGATTTCGCATATTTAATCTTTATTACTAAATTGTCAATATTCACTCATTTGCTTATAATCATAGTGTTATTTTTTTCTTGTATAGATTTATAGTGAATTCTATTCTAAAGTATAAGTGAGAGCAATAAGTTAAAATATAAGCATTAATTTAGTTTAGTAATTATTTTTAATTTCAGCTTCCCTATTATCTATTTAAATCAAATTGATTATGGCAAGTTTCATAAACCACAAATAAACAGCCAGAATATATTGTAGATCGCATTAGACAAACTTTTAAATCCGTGCCAAAACTCTCTATGGCCTCCATTATCTTGGTAAATATGTTTTGAACAACTTATTATTCCCCCCATCACAGATGAAATTATTGTAGTTGTTATATTATACATGTCTCAATACTTATAATTTGGTCTTAACACAATCCTATTAAGAGTCATTAAAATTCAAGAAATTATAACTTAAGATGAAAATGTCTGATCGATTTAATAATTTTATTTTTGCGTTAAAAAAGTAAAAACTTCGTATGGTTTATAACTCAAATGGTTTAAATTAATATTAAAACAACATTTTAATTAATAAATTTACATTTTTTTACAAAGACAATCTTAATTACAACTGCTTACCTAAGGAAAGGCAGGTATCCAGCAGACATCTCCTACAGCTAAATCACCCAAAAACTTTCCAAATAAACTCAAATCAGCTAAAGACTTTAAGTTATGTATTTTGGTAATAGTCTTCTTTGAATAATAGTAGACTCAAAAAGATGTAGCACATAGTGGCACTTCCCTCGAAATATTGCAAAGTAGGCTTCTGTATAGTCCATTAATACCATTTTCTTTGAGAATCTTATGGACACAGTCAAGGCCCTTGTAATTTTCTTCATATTTAGATTTCGTCGATGACTGTAACCTAATCTTCACTAAGTCAATAGGGATAGATAAAAAGAAGTCTACAAACCCTGATAATGCTCCAAAATTCACTATTTTCCTCAAATTATATGAGTTTTAATGTGTGATTATACTCTAGGTCTTATTGGTAATTTTTTCTTCTACGCTTTTCTGATTTAATTAAGATGTTGACTACTTTTGCCCTGCATTATGCCCCTCAAGAACAATTAATTACTCTGCTTTGAAAGGCTATAAATCTTGCACTTAAACCTAAATTTAAAAAGTTAAATCCTAAAATATAAATCCTAAATTAAGCGATATCCTTAATCAGAAATAACCAAATCACTTTGATTTCAGCACCAGAAATAATTAAAATCATTATAATCATAATATATAAATACTTAAACATATTAATATAATTATTTATGCTATATTAAACTGCTAACTCAATTTTGTCCATCACTCATGTCCCTATCTTTTTCAGCTAGTTACCAAAAGATGTGAAGTTATGTCTGATGTTATTTGGCCGAGCAAATACTTCTAAATTGAGCCTATCTGGTGCCATCTGCTGGATGAAGTCATTTATTTCCTTGGGCTTTTCAGAGTGCTTGCCTACTTCCGAAAAGATGACATTATCTGTGACGTGATACTTGAGCATATCGGTAATGTAGCCTTTTTTCCCAATAAGAAAGCTCTCGTTATTATCGGCTGTGTACATCCCAGATCCTTTGTGTAATTTATGATTTTTGGTAAGTTTTTCATTCACCTTTCTCAACTTCATCATAGCCGTGGATTTTCAGGAATTATCTTGCAATCTCCTTATTCTGATTCACAAACCACGTAATGAGTATGCCTCTCTCTTACACCAACTCAATAGGCATCCTTAGAATTTCCTCGTCAGACACTGTATCATATGGCACCCCTTGCTTTATTCTATAGGCTGGATCCATTAGTACGACCTCATAAAGACTGTTGTATCTCTCCATAGCGTCTTTTGCGATTTTTTCCCACATTTGATAATCGTTTATGTCTCCGTCAAATATGACTGGTTCTGTTATTGTCTTGTAAGTGGTTTAGTATACTTTCTGCTAAATTTTTATAAGCCGGTACCCTTCTATAACTTCCGTCTCAACTTTTGCAGGGCCTAAAGTGAATTTTTGAGTTCTGCTCTCATCTCTCACTTTTGCTATTACTTTGGTTTGTTGTCTTTTAGCTTGCAAGTTTTTTCATGGCTCTTACAGTTGAAGGCTCTGTCCTTAACTACCCCGCAGTACTGACATGTGCGTTCTTTGAGCTTTATTATCTTTCTGGCATTTTTATGGGCTTCTCGATGATAATTTGATAAATGTACTTCCAGAGAATTTAAGCTATCATGAGTTGTTGGTGTTTCGCAATAGTTGCACAAATATTTTGCAGGTATACTCTTCTTCTAGAGCTCCATCTTCTTAGGCATTTTAGTTTTTATATAATTTTCTATTCAGTGCTTCCTGCACTCTATAAATTCATGAAGTTGCTTATAATTTGAATATTAGATTTAGTAGAAACTTAGGAGAGCCATTTATTTTTAGTAGAAACTTAGGCCACAACTATACAAAAGGGTTCCTGGGTTTTATCTTTGTTCATCTCTGAGTATCATACCATCTTGCTATTTTAAATGTATAAAGATGTATACTTAGAAACAGCTTAATAATTATAATTGATTTATTAAGAGGTAGTTGGCATAATATAATTTATATATATATTTACATAGTTTAAAAAATATAATGAGCAGGCCAATCATGAACGTAAGTTAGGTATTTATAACTTTATTAATATTGTATAACAATCACTTTTGTTTTATATTTTTAGTATAAAACATTTATTTTCCAAATTCTTATATAATGTTACTATGGCAGATGGCCATATAGTCAACTTTTTCATTTATATTAAAAGGGTAAGTAGCAGTTGATTTAAAAAGCTCATTTCATACTTATAATTTACGAAGGTTAAACCAAATAAAAACTAGCTGTATAACCTATCTAAGGTCCAGCTTAGTTTATTGATTTTACGATTATAGAAAAACTAGTGAAAACTTAGGAGGTCCGATTTTTTTAGTAGAAACTTAGGAAGCATAAGAAAGAGCTTATGCTGTAAGTAAAAAAACCCCATATCAAGTGGGTTGATGTTTATACTCTTAATTATTATAAAATTATATAAATTAATTAAATTCATAATCATCAAAGCTTCTATGGGGAAGACAGCACCCTATTTATTTATCCGATAAATAATAGAATAAAAGTTTCTTTTTTTTTAATCTTTTAATAGTATGCTTATTAAGTTTAAGCTATTTCATATTATAAAAACCAATTATAAATTCTGGCCGGCATGTTTGGCTATTGCCCAAGTCTGAATATCAGTTAAGTTTATTTTTTTAAAACTCATGAATCAAAGTTTACAGCAGAAAAGTTTATAGATTTCGATTAATACTTATATTAAATCATATTTAAATTATAGCACATGGAGAGCCAGGACGTTCATACTCATGACATCAGAGAATTCTAAAACAAATTTAGGTCGAAAAATGACTGGATAAATTTTTTGCGTTCAACAGTAAGATACTATTATTGACACTCATAGAGGGGTACTTTTTGCCCAACGATAACCATGTTACCATGAGGTTCATCAAAGACTTTTTAGCTGGCGAGAAGGAGCTTTTAAGGTCTGGAGAGGTGGTGTAGCTGAACGTTCCCTACTATGAAGAACTTTCAGATAAGAACATTTTTAAGCAAATTCAGGAAGACCCATAAACTATGAAATTCATGAATTACTACCCAGACTATCAAGTGCTGCCTGATAGAAAATATTTCTATGGGGTCTTGGGCACCCTCCATACTAACTATCTGTCCTCGCTCATAAAGCATGCAAACAGGTCAAGAAACTTAAGCGACAACTAAGAAGAAGAGAAGGAAAGAATACTTATAAAGGATGAGGTGTATAGACAACTGTAAGGCGAGCCATTTTTTTTCAAGTAAGACTTATTATATTTAATAATTTATAACTAGAATGTAAGGGCAAAGCACTCTCTATGCTGAAGCTAAAATCAAAGCCCCGCCAACAAAAAAAGAAGCGGGAGTACCATGAGATATCGGCATCTTTTCCCGAATACAAGTCTAACATTGAGAGTAAGAGGTCAGTGGGTGCTCAGCTCAGAGACACTATCATGGTTCAAGAATCACAGTCAGAAAAGGTACCCGACAATAACTCCATGGAATGAACCTCTATTATTATGTTATTATAGCTGCCTTCAGTTTTTTTAGCTATTGTTTTTTTAAATAATATTTCATCTTGTTCAAATGCCTGACTATTATATTTCTAATCGTTTATGTTTCAATGCTCTCGATTGCTTATTTTATAGAGTTGATGTGCTAACTCTCCCCCATTTTGAAGTCACTCTATATCATCTGCCGTTTGTACCTTTTCTTTATTTGGGAAAAGACTTCCTCAATACAATGGAACTCTGGCGAGTATGGGGCGTTGAACAAGCAGAACCAGTTGTAAAATTTTATTTTATTCTGAACAGTCTTGCTATGGTGCCCTCTTAAATTGTCCCAAAAGATTGCAACATCCTCTTATTAATTCTAGTAGGTGAGGAGATATTCTATCATAGCAGAGGTGTCAGCCTTCTTGATAGATTTTTATTTTATAAAGTAACCCTCCAGCCCCGATTCCATGCTTATCCCAACTATAGCAGCGAAAGTCTTCAGTTTTATTCCTAACTTTTTGATTTTCTAATTTTATTTTGGCATAGCCCATGCATGCTGCTCAACCTAGTAAGGTTTAAAGATTACCTCGTCAACGTAAATAATTTTCCTATCCAGAGCCACCATCTCCAGAAGTTAAGCAAATTTTTCTCATCGTTATTATTAAATCTCTTGTTGTTTAGGCTTGCTATAATTGTATGTGCTTTTCATGACCTTGTATTTTATCTTGAATTTTTTGTAGATATATTGAATCTATGAAGGGGATATTTTATATCCTGGGAACTTTCTATGGAAAAGCTTGGCCCATAGCCCTTTCTGCTCGTCCAATGTTTATTCGCTGACTAAGTAATTAATTTACTGAGTTGGCAACTTTTACTTATGTGCTTGCTTACCTGGCATGGCTTAGCTTGATAGCACATTCTTCCTTGCGCACACCAGTCTGACATATCTTAAAGAAACCCTTAATACCTTAGAAATGTCTTTCAGAGTATGCAACAACATAGGCTATGCTGTAGGCTTGGTCGTCCCATATCTCAACAACAAGACATAGCGAGCAACTTTATCTTTATATGAGGAATTTGTGAGGAATTTCATTTGAGTGTATGTGTTATTATTATAGTTATTAAATTATTATATATCATAAAATATAAATCATGAATGTAATAGGAATATACTTTATAGCAGCAAAGCCCTAAAAAATTAATTATATATGATTTTAACTTAGATTGTTAATGACTTACCTTATGGTTTGATTCACAATTTCCATGTAAAAATATATAATTTATACTGTTTAATCTTCTCCGGCAAAATTCATATGAGCCTAAAACATAGTGTTTGAAAATGGGGTATTGAATAAAGGTGGTCCCATTCCCTTGAAAACCCTCTAATCTATATATAATTATTAATAAATTTTTTCATATATGATATTAATAAAATCTTATACTCTCAAAAATATTTCTTACTTACTCCTTCATTTTTTAGAGTTTATTTGAAAATCTTAACGAAATCTGGCTTCTAACTAAGTTATTTCACTTTTTATTAAGTTCAAAACCTTCAAAAAATATCTAAGTTTTTCAGCTCAAGTAGGTAAGTATGAATACGAACTGATATTGAAATTTGATTATTATACTTAATGATTTTACTTTTTTTAAAAATCAAGACACACATCAAGAAAATTTTCTTGCATGAAAGTTATTTAAATATCTGTCCCGTTTATAACTTATCTGAAATTTTCATGCATTTTTAAGCAATTTAAATAGAAAAATTCTTAATTAACTTTATAATTCTTGATGGATCTAGGTATAATCCAGGAGGATTCAAAATAATTTTTTTAAAAAAAAAAATAATTTTTCTTAAAAAACTCAACCAAGGATTCAAAAAAAGGCATCCAAAGAAAGCAAAAAAATTAGTGATAAATCTTTATGGAACTATGAAAATAAAAATGGCTTTTGAGATTCCTGAATTTTGGTAAGTAAAGATCATAAAAATGTGATTAAAAATAAGTTTTTTAAAAAAGTTTATTAAAAACAGGGAAGAGATTTCAACATCTGCCACGAATAGGTTTCAAACAATATTTTTTCTAAATTTATATTCAATCACAATTTTATATAGATAGATCAAAATCTTCAAAAGTTGTTGTTTGAACTTATAACGATTAAATTATTTTTTGAAGGATTTGATCCTGATAATTTAACTTTCTTTATACTTAATATATTGATGAATATAAAACCATTTAAAGAATTAATTTAATTTAAATTAAAGACAGGTAATTAGAAGAGGATTAGAGGTTTTTTCTTCCATAACTTTTAGAATCAGTTTCTATTTGACTGATGAAATTCTGATGCTTATTTTGAATGCTCATTTTGGTTATTCCATATTCTCTAAGTGATCCCTAGCTAGGAACTTTATTTCCCAATTAGTTGTTTTTGTGAAAATTCCTGTCTGAATTTTTGTCTTCATTAAATTGTAGATAAAATTTTATTATTATTTAGGCAAAAATTCAAGGAAATAAGTTAAAAACTCATAATTTTACAATTTAAAATCTATAGAGTACTTACTCTAAAGGGTGACTAACAATAAAACTTGAGAGTCCTGCTACTAGGTCACTTACTAGATCGATGACTTAAAATTCTATAAATATATATATAAAAGTATAATTTTCTATGGATTAAGTTGGTTGTTAAAATATAATTTGAATATTAATATTATTACTTAAATCTTTCATTCTTAATTTATTATTTAAAATTAGTAGGAATTTATTGTCAATCAATATCTTAATTAACAACTAATTATTAATGCTAAGGCATAGAGCAACAATATTTAATCAATGCTTAATTTATCTTAATATATTTATGCCTATAATATATTATTATTTTTATTGCTATTAATGGATTTATCAGCGCTAATTCATATTCTCAAAAGTAATATTCCCAGAGATGGTTACCAGTAAAACTTTTGTGAATATGTTGGATGACAATTGTATCAATAGCAAGTGCCTGGTATGCTTCAGTGTATCGAACAATGTAGATATGGGAATTAAAAGTCTATGCTCTTACATTAAACCCCCAGCGAGCATTCACATAGAAAAGCTTTATTAGATCCACTCTGATTCCTGTAGACCCAATCACAAAGGCAGCATCTCTGGTAATATTCACAATGTTTGTACATCTTTGAGATGTTAAATGGATCGTGACTGCAATTCTCAATTGGTCTCATCATGACTGCAATTCTCGATTGGTCTCTGATGTCTTGCCAAGTAAATCATTATACTTGTTACAATCTCTTAAGAATTATTGCTGCTTGGTAAGACTAAATGCTTCAAATAGCAGAAATTATATAATGTCCTGTACTTGTTGTCAACTATGCATAACTCAGCTTAAAAAGTATTAGACTTTGCAGGCATTCTTTTGGGATCGAACAAATCATTGAGAATCTCAAAGCAGTAAAAACTGATGGAGACGATTTTGATAGTGAAACCAGAAAATCTTGAATCAATAATAACGCAACTCAGGAATTCATAAAAGATCTAAAAGAAAAATTTTGACCATCAAGTTAAGTCTGATAGCGATAAAAGGAAATCACTATGGCTCTTTCTCAATGAAAGTTGAGGATTCCATGCTAAGATTAGAAGAAGATTAGCAACCGACTATAAGGATTTGATGTCACAGCTGGGAGTCTCGTCAAATGTCTTATCTTGATCTCAGGAAATGTGCTAAAATGCTAGGGCAAAAGTCATAGGGTGGACTGAGGAAATATTGTCGTCGCATTTTCTCTTCTTCTGGTATAGAATGTCTGAGTAGGACATTCCAAATCCCTTTATTTTTAAATGGAGAATTGAGTGGTGTCCAAGAGAAGTCTCTGGTGCACGAATGCCCCCTTACTTCGTTTGCAAAAATTAAATCATGAAAATATTGAGATGAAAAAACCAAGTGATTTTAATTAAAAGTCAGGAAGTACGAAGAATGTTACAAGAGCAGTACACAAATGTGAGCTCGAAAATGGGCAAGATAGTGCAGTTATCGTCTCACAAAGCTGAGAATTACCTAAGATTCAGAATTTTCTTGAAGTACTTATAGCTGCTCATTCAAATGTTATTTACTTTTTCCTAGAAGTTATTAGTGAGAGAATAGACTTTAATTCAGAGTATTTCATTATAAGAAAAACCGCAAATCCATGCTTTAGGAAAGTGATTGTGAAGGGCAGTCAATCTATTCCTGAGTGCTACAAGGGCAGCTTCAAAAAAGTGATAAGGTAATTCTATGAAAGGCAAGATCGTCGATTGAGGAGTAGTGCCCTGGAAGCTGGTTAAAAGGGAATGACTTGTTAGAAATGCCTTTTATTATGTATATACTATAGCTCAATATACAGTACATGTGATCGAAATATCTATTTAAAATACTTATGCAATAAATACTGCTGATATTTCTATAAATGCTAAGTATGATTTATTTATATGCATTTTATATATCAATTCGTCTATTTTTCACATACTTTTATAACTATTAGGAGCATTTAACTGACAATTTATATTTGATGACTGATTTATTAAGCGATTGCAAGATACCAATGTTTTATATTCATGATTAAAAATGATAGCTTGACATGCCGCTATTAATCTAAAAGGAGCTTATTTAATTCCGAAATTTGATTAATTTTATGATGCATTAGTAAGTTATTAAAAATATATCCTTTGGTTTTATATATAAAATAACTGCTTCAAATAATACTATGTTGCCATGAATAGAAGTAATAAGATAGTTCTATATTAATTTTATAATCGGTAGTTTTGATTTAGTAAATTTTAAAAGTAATAGTATTATTTTTAAAACTTATATTTGCATTCTATTATATAGTCTATTCTCTAGAGAGTTGATATGCTACTATTTTTGTTAAATTTATTTTATGAATGTTCACGAATATGGATTATTAGGAATTTCTCATTCAATACTATGCTATAATAATAGACCTGCATGAGGATGATGAATCCAAATGAATAAAACAAGTGAAATTAAACAAATTAAGACTTTATTATATATTATCTAGGCAAAATCTTTTAATAGTTTTCATGCAATTTTTTGTTATATTTGCTGCAATTTATTTGGCATGATTTTAGTCAAATGGTATATTTGATTAATTACTCATTCTTGCGCTGTTTTAGTTTTCATTGATGAAAATTGGAGCCATCTTTTTATAATACTGGTCCATGTCGCTCGTCATTGTACTTATCAATCTACCCACTTTCTATCTAATTAATCTTAAAGGTATTTTATAAATGAATCTGTACATTGAAAATAAAATATATAAATATGTTGATGAATCTATAAGGAATTAGTTTTCCATTAAGGACTGCTTTATGAATTAGATTTCCGTTTAGTTTTATTTAAAATTGAGAGAAGATTCTTCACTTTATTGTATTAAACGTTAAGAATCTATTTCTAAGTCATGTTTCTCCACTCTAACAGTGCCGATTCATACAATTTTTTTTCTCAATATCTTTTAAAAATTGTAGAAATACATTTGAATTTGAAAAATAATTATAATTAAATTAAAATAAATTGAAATTCTTGGCAGTTAAAGTTGTCCAATTTAAATGATCTTGGGCTTGTTTCATAGAGATTACAAAATTAGCTAAACTTTATTATTGGCGGTACTATTTTATCGCATCCCTTGAGCGAGATAACTTGAGTTTAATAAAACCCCTCTAAATTCATTAATTTATTCCCCCAAATTAAACTCAAGTTATCTCGCTCAAGGGATGCGATAAAATAGTACCGCCAATAATAAAGTTTAGCTAATTTTGTAATCTCTATGAAACAAGCCCAAGATCATTTAAATTGGACAACTTTAACTGCCAAGAATTTCAATTTATTTTAATTTAATTATAATTATTTTTCAAATTAAAATATATTTCTACAATATTAGATTTGCTTTTGAGTAGATTTAAAAAAATTTCAACTTCTTAATTTTTATACTTAAATCACAATCCTTATCAAATTTATCTGAAGTATTAGATAGTGGACAAGTAACAATCAAGTTGTTTTGAATTAAATGAGATTATTTAGAGCCCAGTGCACTGACCGACTATTGTTAAAACTACTTGAATTGATCTTAAATATGCTTGAGTTCGTCTTGAAGATTTCTCAGCTCGATTTCATCGTCGAGGTGAGATTTATTGCGATCATATGAGTCTAGTTTTTCTCTCCATCGTATTTTTCAATTCATCAACTATTGGTCTTACATCATTTTCCATATAAGCAACATCATCTAATTAACTGTCTGGCAGTATCTTAATATGCAAACCTTTGCTGTACTTTCCAGGTGTTGGATTAGAAAATATATAATTTATAAAATATATGTTAAGTTTACATTAAATATTGTTTCAAAATTGAGATTAGCAGGCTCAATTGTCTACCTTTTTCTTTAAGTTTAAGTATAATCAACGATTCATTTATTTATAAAGCAAGTTAAGCAATTTCTTTGTCTGCATGAACAATTTGAGCCTATTATATTATATTTATGATTTATAATACGAAAACCTTTAATTAATTAATTATTCTAATAACTTTAATACTTAAACATATTATCAAAATCAAAAATGGAAATCTCTCTGATTATTGCGATTCTTCCTCATCGTCATCGTCATCTTCTTCGTAATTGTCATTTCATCATTTAAGTCCCCTCTGTCTTCGGTAGTGCGAAGCACTAGTCCAGCTGCACCTGTGGTCTTACCAGGTAGGACCACTATAAAAAAAACATTAAAGATATATTTTTTGTAATATAAATTTTATGTGGGGCACTATCTCCACCTGCGTTTGATCTTTAAGTATTCGTATTACTATATTAAGTTATTAAATAAATTAATAAATTACTTATTATAAATCATAATTAGTCATTTAACTAGATGATAGATTAATCCATAGCCTAAACACCTTATTTGTTTTAGAAAGTCTCATCTTAGACAATATCATCTTATTTTCTAGTTATTGGTTAATTTCTAACAGTTTACAAGAGTTAATCTTTTTCATAGATGTGTAAGCGTTCTTTGATTTTTATTGTTAATATGAGCTATCAGGCCTTCAATTCTTGATTTTCTCTGTTCTTTTGTATTGATAGTAGTTATTAGTCCTTTTAGGATTGTTCAATTTATTAAATAAAGTCAAGGGTGTTAAAAATATAAATTTTCTTGATTTTTAAGGAACTTCAAATAACCCTTCCATAAATCATTGATTTAAATGAACAATATGTTAAGATTAGGAGTGCTTTGCTCTTTCTCTGAATTTTTTGATTTCACAATCTTAATCATATTTTCCTTCTATTGCATTAATTCCTTTTATTCATCTAATTTGTTGTATATCATTCAACAAATCTATTCATAAATTTAATCGAAATCAATTTCTAAAGGTCTGTGCAAATATTTCTAATATTCATGCATTAACAGCTAAATGACTGATCTGATTCTTAACTTAACTTGATTGCTCAATTAGAAAGCAGATTAGTTTGGGATTTAGTAGCTTTGATACATTTATGATTCTTTAAGAAGTTCAAGAAAGACTTTTAATAAGAATTATACATACTTGGAATAAAATACTTTTCTCTTGGATAAAAGTAATTTTCCTCATCATCATCTACTAGCTTCTCTAAATATTTTTACACTTGATCTTTTCCCTGATTGTAATCTCTATACCCCTTTCATTTCTTTCAGCTGATCATCATGTGATGCAGCTCTTTTCAAGTGTGATTTTTTAGATGACAAATCTGCCAATGATTGCTTGTCCTCATCTTCATCTTCTCTGATGAATGACTCTGAGTCATTAACAATTACAAGCTACTTTTCAATATAAAAGACTAGTACAACTAATAGAGTGCTTTCATAAGAAATGCTATAGATGTCTAGGCACCAGCATCCTTTATTGTATTACTTCTTATAGATCCTGGATAAATCAGCAGCTTGAAAAGATTTTGTATCTCTACCTCCTCAAACTTTTGAGATTTAGTGAATTTGGTGCAAATACTATAATCAAGTGAAAATAATATACTGTGTCTACTGTCTGTTTATAGTTTTATGTTCTTGAAAAGATCCTTGTTATCTCTAAAAATGGTAACATTTCTTATAAACTCAAAGATCTCTCTCTTTTAAGTGCTTCTCAGTCTTTGAAAAATTGATAACATTAAGAGTTTTATGTAAATTTATGTATTTTGTGAGAGACCTTACATTTGAGAACCCTCAACAAAATTTTAGAAATTCTTTTGCATCTGATTTGCTTTGTATAACTAATTTATGGTGACCAAGACCTGAAAACATTGAAACTTTAGAATTAGATTAGCTTCTTGGAAATTGATTCCCAGTATAGCTAATTGACTATTAAGAAATATTGAAGCAAACAAGCTGGTACTTGCCTTGAAAGAGTCTATCTTCCTTTGCTTAATTAATTTTAGTTCACCATACTACCTTGAATCGAAGATCTAATCTAGCCTCTCGCCAAGTTTGATAATCTATTATTTAAAATATTTAAATGATGAGTTGAAATTGATTTACATACCTTGTTGCTGCATAGTAGGTTTGAATAAAAAACTAGTAATTTGGTTGCTGATTCTATTAATAAGGTCTTGCAGTCATTCTTCCAAGTGTTCAATATCTTTACTAATTCAAATTAGAACCTACTACAGATTGTTTAAGCAATTGCTCTCTTCTTTTTTGCATTTTTTAATTTTGTAAATTTAAATCTAATAAACCAGGCAAATATATTAATAATTATGCATCTAACTAAGATAATAATATATTATAATCTGAGATTAGAATAATCAATTTGAATTCAAATTAAAAAGGGACAAAATTTAAAACACATTTTCCTGAATAATATTACCAATGATAAACAAGTCATTTTAAGGATTCATTCTAATTTTGCTTGTGAGTCTCGCTTATTTACTATACTCAATAATAAGTAGCAACACTAAGTGTATTTGCTAAATGCTAAGCTACTCAGTATTATGACTCTAATACACTTGAGTGTGTAAACTGCCCTGATAATCTGTAGCCTATTAGAAATAGTAAGATTAATCTAATTCAAAATATTCTTTTAATATAGAAAGTGGATGGGAATTCTAGGTTGGATTTTATGAGGATTAGACAACACTTGATGATTATTTTCCCACTTGTATGCCATGCTCACCAGTAAGTATAATTTTCTTGTGCAAATTTAGTTAAAAATATATGTTATTAGAATATGGGCACTAAATAAGACAAGAGTATATGCTTAGGGTGCATTAGTAACGCAACTTATGACACTAGCTATTAAGACTGTATTTGCACTCTTACTTTTAGAAGAGAAGTATGTGCTTAACAACTTACTGCCAGCCAAGGATTGTGCTCCTTGCAACACAATCACTTATTCCGTTCCTAATAATAGGCCAATCTATAAATGTGATGTTTGTGGGAATGAAGGGGAGCTTTACACACCTACTACTTTTCCCTGGTCTTGTACTTGCTAGACTGCTAGCTACACCAGCTCATTTGGCATTTGCCCCTTGAACACAGATGTCACTGCAGTGGAAAACGCATATCCCCTGGAAAACGCTAGAACTATAAATTATGATTACGTTGAGACAAGTTGCTACAGTTTTGGTCAAGTAACTGTTGTCATATCTGACACTTATAATTATCTGTATTATGATGCGGCAGTAGGTTGTTAAGAATTTGGAGATCCAAAGAAATGTTAAGTGCTTGCAAATCTCTGTATCGTGTAACTTTATAACGAGAGAATTATAGATTGCTCTTTATTTTAGAACATAGTCAGCACTCAATCCTCTACTTTAGCTAAAGTAAAAATTAGGAAAAATAAGTGAAAATTAATTTTATTTTTTTAGATCAGATTGATAAATCTATTAAGCATTTAGATTTATTAATATAAGAGCATGATTTGAAGAATTCACATATTAAATGGCACTATATATCAATATACCTTTTATATACTATCGTAAAATATAAAGGATGACACAACTGTTCAAGATCTAGCCGAATATGCGATTTATAAATTTATTTTTGATATTTTTACATCCTTAAAACACATACCTAGAATAGGTTCATAAGACCCATATACATTATTGTAGAAATACATTTTATTGTGGGAAATTAGATTAAAATTAATTAAATATTAATTACCTTCAGTTATGTATTTGGAAAATGTCTCCTAACTCTTGCAATATTATACTTATTGGAAAGGAATTCAAAATGAGACAGTTGTTATTATTGCTAGAATGAATTTATCTCATTTCCTATGCAAGTAAAACCCCCTTTTATTTTTTTGAGAGCTGATTAAAATCAAAAAATCTCGCTTCGTGGGATGATTCCAGAATATTGCCTAAAGTTTAGTCCAGATATAATTAGGGGGTCTACCGTCGAATCTAATTAGATTATAATTTTGAGACACTTTGGATTCGGTTACTGCCATGATTTTAATAAATAATTAATTTGATTTTAATTTATTTTCCCAAATTCACTGTATTCTTAAAATATTACTTAATAATAATTATTCTTAATGGTTTATAGTATAATAATGTTATTAAAAAATAAGCATTTATTGATATTCTAAATGAAAGAGAAATTTGATGAAGATAAATTAATTAACTTTTTTATATAACTTTAAATTTTCAATTTTAAAATTTATTATAATTAAATGTAAATGTAAATTGGCTTTTAAAAACCTATCCTATTTAAATTAATGATGCAGAATAAATATCAAAAATTAATTTAAAAATGGCATATGCTGTGAATCTTGTGCGATCCTTAATATTACGATAATACATATAAAGGTTCATTAAAAAATCATTTTATTAATTGAATTCCTATTGTCATGCATGTATACTAACTTATCAAAAGTTTTCTATAAAATTATTAATCTATTCTTTTCAATTCTAATTGATTTTTACTTATTTTTCAAAACTTTTACCTTAATACTTTCTATAATAATAATGGCTGAACTTGGACTTCCATGGCTATACTGAGAATATTTTAAATTATCTATATTTATTGCATTATAATATTCCAAGTATATTTGAGAAATGCAAACGAAGACTTAACTCAGCCGAAGAGAATTAAGTTCAGAGTTAGTTTTGGCTATGAAAATACAAAGATAGGCTTTATAAATAAACTTACTTATAAGCTAGCAAAGTTTTCTATGGAGGGCGATTTCTTTGGATTTGAGACTGTCTAAGGATATCTTTAAGTTTGTGAGATTTCAACTGATTAAATAAAGCATAATATTAAAATATTAGTGGTTAAAATTTATTTGCTATGAGTTTGTCAGCTTAGAGAGTTAATCTCCATTATCTCAAGACTTTATCCAACGTTTTAACTTAGAAAATTAAGAAAAAGAGCCTCTTAATAAGCCTCATACTAATCAGCAACACTTATATATACCAGAGATGAAGAAGAATTTTGAGTTTGTAGAGAAGAATCTTGAACTCAAACGATTGGAACTATAGATATTAGAGAATATAGTCCAAGTATAGAGATGGGCAGATTATACAAAAAAATGGCATGGGTTATAAACTTTCAAGTAATACGTTCTCTGTTCTTTTTTATGATTCAACTTGTAAACAGTAATCAGTATTATTTGAATAATAAAATCTGTTTACTTACCTACCTGGTAATACAATCGATCGTTGAGAGATATCATTTCATAAAACCCAATAAATATACCCAAATTGATCTATCAAAAATGTGCCCTTCTTAATTAGTTCAAGAAATACATCCGCAACATGGAATAAGAAATGTTGTAATCCCTCAATATCTCTAGACTAAACAAATAAATTTTGATTTTATTAATTTGCTCTTCTTAAAATATTGCAAGCATAATGAGGATAGTGTTCTCTTCATAATGTCCAATGATCAAATTCAAGCTCATTATACTGACAGTTCAGTAATGATTTTAAATCGGCCGAGGAAATGCGGGATGTTTTTCAGTCCAAAATAACCAAAGATCCCTGTGATATTTTCTCTGATAAATTCTTAAAATATAAATGAGATAATTCTTCTGCTGCAAAGAGATTTGAAATCATTCAAGCGTCAAAGCTCAGACTAGAGTTACACCCAAATAAAACTATCATATCTCAAAGCAAAGACCTTAATTAATTTCTGGCTAAGTAAAATCATATAATCTCTTAAGCAAATAAAATAATAACAAAGGTTACTACTTAAAATAATTTTAATAATTAATAGAATGTCGTGCCTTTAGTAATCGTATGTTACCTAATTTCACTAATTTCTAATAGTAATAACAAGACAAAGAAAACGACACAGAGAAAACATAAAAATATATTGGCTAGAATAATGCTCTTGAGCTGACTTATTAAATAACTAGAGACATGATCTAAATATAATATAATTTGTTTAAGTAATTCTAAAATAAGCGAGCAAAGAATAGTTTCAAAACAAGAAAATCTAATTAAAAAATATTCTATGACAGCAAGAAATAGAGTATAGCATATATCCCAAATGATTAGTTAATCACTTAATTATATATAATCATATATCAATATGATATAAGTAGATTATAAATATCTTTCTCTTTTCTCGAATAATCATTACCCTCAAATGTTTGAGATGAAATAGTAGAAATAATAAAAACTGCAATTTCAGCAACTAAAATAAAAAATATTAAAAACTTAAATTCTTGCTGAAGATTCAAAAATTGAAAGAATATCATAAAATAATCAGATTAAAAGAAATACATCAGTACAAGAAAGCTAAATGATTGTTAGTTAAGATCCAAGAATAAATTTGAGAATGTGAACATTGATTATTATTGCGGAAATTATTTAAGATATATCGCATACTTGGTTTAGTTCAATTTAAATTTTCTGCAACTACTAAATATTATTTTTAAATTCAGAATATCTCAATAGTATATCATATCTTTACTAGTTTAACTTATTAGCGATTACAATTATTTTTTAAGAACTTATTCAAACTATTTTACTTAAAAAAATGAAAAATTCTAAAACCCCATATCAATGCTTTTGAATATTGATAATATTTTTATTATCATTTGCAATATTCTTTGCAGCTTCCAGACGATTGAGGCTTTAGTATTATTTTTTACCCTTAAAAATAGCCATCTAGTTTAGTTTTATTAATTATTTAAATTTATTTTTAAATAAATCTCATTTTATAAACAAAGAAGCTAAATCAATAAAAAATGTCCTAAACAAGAACCAGCTCATAGACCAATAATCGTGAATTGAATCATGATATAAGTGCGAGAGGTAGAAGTCATAATCGCAGAGATATATTGAGAAGCAGGGAAAGAATAATGAATAGGCACTAGATTCTTAGTGTTAGAGAGAGATCTAGTAATAATGACAATCAAACTTTGCAATTGATATAAATTTTGATGTGATAATATTTAAAGTAAATCTACCAAAAATAAAGCACTATAAAAATTAAATTCAGAGTTTCCTAATCTCTTTTATAATAAATGCTGTTTTATAAAGCAGTAGCAGAATAGACAGAAAACAATGAAGGAAAATTACCAAAATTAATATGATTAGAATTTCGGGTAAAGAGATAGTTCACTACAAAATGCTAGTAGATATAATAAACTTAACTCAACTATAACCAATAGTCCTACTAGGTAACTAGATTATATTATTATCAAAATAGATTTAAAATGGGAAATTATTAAAATAAAATGTAAAATTAAATTAAAAATGGAATTTTAGTATTTTTTGATTTTATAGTATCGTTTTAACTGATATTGATTTGAATTTATATTTTAACAGCCAATAATTTGACTCATCGATAAATCAAATTAGATTTATCATATCTTAACTGTAGACCTTTTAAATTTAACTTTTAAAATTTTAACTCCTGATAAATTAGTATCTCTATATACAAAATAGCTATGAAAAAATTTTAAAAGTATATGATGTAGAGAAAAATTTAACGACTAACTTTAATTCTTATAGTATTCACAAAAATTTTACCCCATCGAGATAAATCGATTTTAAATATTTCTCTGCCCCAAACTTCTTCCTTTCTTATCTCTTCAACCAAATTACTTGAGGACTTGCTAAATAAGTTTTTTGTCCATTTAATCAAGGTCTACATTTTATCTTCTTTGAGTCTTTCATCATGAAATTCATACGCATTTTTATCGTTAAAATACACGAAATCATATGAATTTTTTTTGACTTTCACTAAAATCGAAATATCTCTATGAGTGATTTTTTCCATGAATTATGAGTAGGATAGAACATGTAGCTCATGTTTTGATCTACATTATTCCTTCTAGAGTCAAGTCATGAAAAAAATCGCTGCATGAGATAATTTCATTTCTTTGCAGGTACTCGACCAATTTTTGATGTTTTTTACATTGTAACAAACATCACCTCTAGTCAAATGGACACATTTCCAAATGGACACAAATTCCGGACACAAACTCCGGACACCATTCCAAAGTTAGAACTCAGATCTCATCACTTATCTATCACTCTGAACGAAGATATACTCCTTTTTCCATCACAGTACAACTTTTTGATTATGAGGGGGCTCGAAAAAGAGGATTTCGAGGTTTTCTCTCTTGGGTGAAGAGATATTGAAAAATTTAGAATTATGTTTTGATAGACAATTCTACAAGCTAAGTAGAATATTTATATGAAAATTTATAGACATTAGGTTAGAGAGTTATTGAAGTCAAAAGTCAGAGCATCCAAATTTTACTTTCTCAATAACTTCTTTCAGTGTGAGATTCATGGAAGATGAGTAGGGTAGAAGTTGTAGCCCATACCCTAAGCTATCTTAAAACGTAGTTTATTGGTAAAACTCGGTAAAACCAGGAATAGGGGGATCCTGAAATAAGTTCGACTCTTATCGTTTTTTTTTCATGCTCACCCTATTTTTCACTTTTTGAACAGAAACCATTTTTCAAAATGGAAAAGCCGTGGATTTATTTCACGTAGAACCCTGCTTTTTTCTAGATCTCTACAATTTGTCTAATACTTATTCTGAACAATTTATGTTTAATTTTAATTTAAAAAACACTTATTTTCAATATGATGTGTTAAGATCCACAAATTTAATCGATATGTCTCAGTTCTTTCCTTATGAAACCATTTCAAACAAAGAAAGTTTAGATTTTTTTAAAAGTAAAAAGATTATCAATAATTCTCAATATTCTTTATTTTTTTATTTATCTTTTTTTTATAAACTATCTTCTATCAGTTCTTACACCACATCAAAAAGTTTTTTTACAGACCGAAAAATTTTTAATTGAAGAGATTTTTATAAACAAAAAAAAAATACATATAATTTTTACAATAAACGCACTATTTTTAAACATTATAAATCGATAAATTTAAACTCTGTAAAAAAAGATTTAGATCTTTCTTCTCTCGAAAATTTTATAGATTATGACAGTTATTGAAGCGAACAATATTTTTACTCTCCTTTTGAATCACGTTTTATTCGTAGTGAAGAATTATCTGAAAAACTATACGATATCGAAATTAAATCTTTTGAGCAGTTTAACGATTTTTTACTAAATTTAAAAACAACTGTTGGTGACATAAGAGATACTAATGAACAGGATTACAAACACAGGTTTCTGGTTTTTAACAAATGTACTCTCTCAGATAGTAATATTTCAGTTTATAAAGAATTTTATAATGAATTAAAAAAAATTCACCGTAATTTAATAATTTGCAGAAAAGAATTTATAAATTTAAAAAAAAAATATAACAAAACCCCCCACGCTACTTTTGACCTTTTTACTTGTACAGAAGAAAATTTATCTAAAATTTTTGATGATATAAAAATTTCTACTAAAATCCTACTTAATTTGTCTGTTTGTAATAACAAGAAACATTTAAAACCTAAAGGAGAGTGCGTTAATGATAAGGATAGAAAAATGTTCAAAGACCGGTTAAAAAGACTTGAAACCGCTTGTCGTAATAGTAATAAAGAATTTATTTTTTTTTATCTTAAACAAAACGAGCTTTTAAAAGCTTTTGTCGATGCGGACATAAAAAAAAATTATGAAGCTAGTACAAGATCCGAACAACTGTTTAAAGATTTTCTTGATTGCAACTTTATGAAGGATATTAAAAA